>JACEFZ010015552.1:0-57135 GCA_014155875.1 Cepaea nemoralis
AAGGCGATTGTGTCCATATGGGGTCCCTAACTTCATGTACTGCACAAATAGCAACTTGTGGGTATGTCAGGGGGAAAAAAAAAACAAAAAGACAAAAAGGGGGGGGGGGGTCGTTGAGTCTGAGGAATAAGGCAACCATTGGCTAGTACAGTGGCAGCGAACTGTGCAGGTTAGGATTTTCTTTTGCCACCGACAGAAAAAAATCCCACAACTTACCGAGGGATCGAACCCGGGTCTCCAGAAGGAGAGTCCGGCGTCCTAGCCTCTCGGCCAGCCGCTCCTCCCATACGGGGTAATGGACTGAATAATGGACTGAACGTGCAATTACTGTTCTCAGTACATACACAGCATTTACTGTATCATTGCCTTCTACAAACCCACATTGTTCTCAGTACATACACAGCATTTACTGTATCATTGCCTTCTACAAACCCACATTGTTCTCAGTACATACACAGCATTTACTGTATCCATTGTCTTCTACAAACCACATTGATCTCAGTATATACACAGGCATTTACTGTACTATGCCTTCTACAAACCCACATTGTTCTCAGTACATACACAGCATTTACCGTGCCCTTGCCTTCTACAAACCCACATTGTTCTCAGTACATACACAGCATTTACTGTACCATTGCCTTCTACAAACCCACATTGTTCTCAGTACATACACAGCATTTACCGTGCCCTTGCCTTCTACAAACCCACATTATTCTCAGTATATACACAGCATTTACCGTGCCCTTGCCTTCTACAAACCCACATTATTCTCAGTATATACACAGCATTTACCGTGCCTCTTGCCTTCTACAAACCCACATTATTCTCAGTATATACACAGCATTTACCGTGCCTTGCCTTCTACAAACCCACATTATTCTCAGTATATACACAGCATTTACCGTGCCCTTGCCTTCTACAAACCCACATTGTTCTCAGTATATACACAGCATTTACTGTATCATTGCCTTCTACAAACCCACATTATTCTCAGTACATACACAGCATTTACCGTGCCCTTGCCTTCTACAAACCCACATTATTCTCAGTATATACACAGCATTTACCGTGCCCTTGCCTTCTACAAACCCACATTATTCTCAGTATATACACAGCATTTACCGTGCCCTTGCCTTCTACAAACCCACATTATTCTCAGTACATACACAGCATTTACCGTGCCCTTGCCTTCTACAAACCCACATTATTCTCAGTATATACACAGCATTTACCGTTGCCTTGCCTTCTACAAACCCACATTGATTCTCAGTATATACACAGCATTTACCGTGCCCTTGCCTTCTACAAACCCACATTATTCTCAGTATATACACAGCATTTACCGTGCCCTTGCCTTCTACAAACCCACATTGTTCTCAGTACATACACAGCATATACTGTATCATTGCCTTCTACAAACCCACATTATTCTCAGTATATACACAGCATTTACTGTATCATTGCCTTCTACAAACCCACACTGTTCTCAGTATATACACAGCATTTACCGTGCCCTTGCCTTCTACAAACTCACATTGTTCTCAGTACATACACAGCATTTACCGTGCCCTTGCCTTCTACAAACCCACATTATTCTCAGTATATACACAGCATTTACCTGTGCCCTTGCCTTCTACAAACCCACATTGTTCTCAGTATATACACAGCATTTACTGTATCATTGCTTTCTACAAAACCCACATTTATTCTCAGTACATACACAGCATTTACCGTTGCCCTTGCCTTCTACAAACCACATTATTCTCAGTATATACACAGCATTACGTGCCCTTGCCTTCTACCAAACCCACATTGTTCTCAGTATATACACAGGCATTTACCGTGCCCTTGCCTTCTACAAACCCACATTATTCTCAGTATATACACAGCATTTACCGTGCCCTTGCCATTCTACAAACCCACATTGTTCTCAGTACATACACAGCATTTACCGTGCCTTGCCTTCTACAAACCCACATTGTTCTCAGTATATACCAGCATTTACCGTGCCCTTGCCTTCTACAAACCCACATTGTTCTCAGTACATACACAGCATTTACCGTGCCCTTGCCTTCTACAAACCCACATTGTTCTCAAGTATATACACAGCATTTACCTGTTGCCCTTGCCTTCTACAAACCCACATTGTTCTCAGTACATACACAGCATTTACCGTGCCCTTGCCTTCTTACAAACCCACATTGTCTCAGTATATACACAGCATTTACCGTGCCCTTGCCTTCTAAAAACCCACATTGTTCTCAGTATATACACAGCATTACCGTGCCTTGCCTTCTACAAACCACATTGTTCTCAGTATATTACCAGCATTTACAGTGCCCTATGCCCTTCTACAAACCCACATTGTTCTCAGTACATACACAGCATTTACCGTGCCCTTGCCTTCTACAAACCCACACTTGTTCTCAGTATATACACAGCATTTACTGTATCATTGCCTTCTACAAACCCACACTGTTCTCAGTATATACACAGCATTTACCGTGCCCTTGCCTTCTACAAACCCCTCATTGTTCAACAAGCTACACTATCACAGCATTATACATGTGCCATCTGCCTTCTTACAACACCCACATTATTCTCAGTATCATACACAGCAATTTACCGATGCCACTTGCCCTTCTACAACCCAGACCATTCTGTTAAATCAAGATATATACACTAGCATAGCATACTGTATCATTGCCTTCTACAAACCCCAAATAACAATTCTCGCCGTACATAACATTGGCTCGTTAAATACCGTTCCGTATCTGCCCTTCTACAAACCCACATTGTTCTCAGATATTACACAGCATTTACGTACTTGCGTGAGACTTGCACATTATTCTACAATACACAGCATGGCAGCTTGCCTTTACAAAGAAATAGTACCACAGCATTTGATGCTAATCATGCCTGTCTACAAACCCACATTATATCTCCCTGAGCATCTACAATACAACCAGCATTTTACAAAATACACAGCAACGACCATTGCTTTCTACAAACCCACATTATATCATCAGTATATACACAGCATTTACCGGTCGCCTTTGCCTTCTACAAACCCACATGATATTTCCTACGAGTAATTACCTACACAATGCCATTGTACCGTACACCTTCGCTTTATACAAACCCACTATTATTCATCACAAGCACATTAACCGTACACAGCCTTCTATACCGATAGCCCATGCGCTGTATCAAATACCAAGCCCACCTTATCAAACTCACATTGTTCGCAGTATATACACAGCATTTACACCCTTGCCTTTCTACACACCATTTCTCAACATACCACACATTTAATCTCAGTTTAATACACAGCCTCTCATTATAGTACACCATTTAAGACCATTGCCTTCTACAAAACCACACTGTTCTCAGTATCTACACATCTACCGGGTTGCCTTCTACACTACCCACATTTAACAGCACAAGCCTATATGCTATTCTACAACCCACATTGTTCTCAGTCATACACACAGCATCCTTGACAATGCCTTATACAATAAATGCTCCGTATACTTACACAACCACACATATATCGTCAGCTAATAACATAATAACAGCTAGTTTAAACTAGCTTATCATTGCCCTTTCTACAAACCCACACGTCTCGTCATCGCACTTTACACACAGTCTACGGTACAAACGTCACATTGTTCTACAGCTTACATACACATAGCCATTTACATCGGGTCAGCACATTGTCATTGCCTTCTACAAACCCACATTGTTCTCAGTATATACACAGCATTTACGATGCCATTGTGCCTTCTACAAACCCACCATCCTGTCTCAAGCTTGATGATTACTAACCAAGCATTTACTGTATCATTGCCTTTCTACAACCCCACATTTGTTCTCAGTACATATACACAGCATTTACCGTGCCCTATGCCTACATTTTCTCAAATACCCCACGTAATTTATTACATCAAGTTATACACAGCATATCACCGGGTGCCCCTAGTACCTTTCTACAAACCCACATTGTTCTCAGTATATCACAGCATTTACGTGCCCTTGCCTCTACAAACCCACATTGATCTCAGTATATACACAGCATTTACAGGCCTGCCCACTTGCCTTCTACAAACCCACATTGCTTCTCAGAAATACATACACAAGCATTTACCGTAGCCTTGCCTGCTCTACAACCCACACATTGTTCTCAGTATATACACAGCATACTTCTACGTGCCCATATTGCCTCTCGTCACAACACACCAACAATTGATATTGCCTCTACAAATACACAGAGCAATATACCGATACGTGCCTTGCCTTACTACAACCACACATTGTTCTCAGTATATACACAGCATTTACCGTGCCCTTGCCTTCTACAAACCCACATTGTTCTCAGTACATACACAGCATTTACCGTGCCTTGCTTTCTACAAACCCACACATTGTTCTCACAGATATATACACAGCATTTTACCGTCTACAGACCCACATTGCCTTCTACAAACCATCGTTACAGTGTTAAACCACCATTGTTCTCATATACACACAGCATTTACCGTACGCCCTGCCTTCTACCAAACCGACATTGTTCTCAGTATATACACAGCATTTACAGTGCCCTTGCCCTTCTACACCCGGTTCAGTATATACACAGCATTGTCTCTTATATTTCATGTAATCATAAACACATAGCAGTTTATACCGGTGCCTTGCCTACATGCTACTAAAACCACACTGTTTCTCAGTATATACACAGCATTTACCGTACCATTGCCTTCTCCAACCCACCTGTCCTATAACAACCACACACCGTATGTTAACTACCCAGTTAGTATCAACAGGCACTCTTAGCGAATCTACAACACATGACTTATCTATAATAAACAGCATTTACGTGCCCTTGCTTCTACACAATCCACATCAGCTCAGTTATACGCAGGTACCTTGCCCTTCTACAAAACCCACATTGTTTCTCAGTATATACACAAGCATTTACAACCGTGCCCTCTGCCAATTCTAACAACCACATTTAGTTGCTCACCAGGCTAATATTGCTCAACATACACTGTATACTGTATATTGCCTTCTTAACAAACCCACATTATTCTCATAGTACGAGAGTACACACCCGGTACCTAGGAAATTGACCCGTTACAAAACTTTGCCATCCTCTGAATCAACCACCAGTTATTCTCAGTAGCTTATACACAGCCATTTACGTGCCCTTGCCATCTTACTACAGACACGCAACACATGAAACGTTCTCAGTATATACACAGCATTTGCACTCAATCATCAGCCCTTGCTATAAAATCTACAACCGACACAGTTCATATTACACCAAGTTAAGTAAGATACACAGCAGTAAATACCACAGCTTATATAATGCCCTTGACCTTTCTTCACAACCCACATTTTGTCTCAGTATATCACAAGCATTTACCGTATGCCACTTGCCTTCTACCAACCCACACGTAATAATAGTTTACTACATTGAAGATAAATATAACACAGCCATTAAACCATTATACACCGCTGCCCTTGCCTTCTACAACCACAGTTCTTACAACCCACAGTTCTATCCGATCTATGCCTTGTAACAAACATACCAATTCTAGCTAAGCATTTACCGTGCCCTTGCCTTCTACAAACCCACATTGTTTCTCAGTATATACACAGCATTTACCGTGCCCTTGCCTTCTACAAACCCACATTGTTTCTCATTGTATATACACAGCATTCTACGTGAAAGTGCCTTGCTCATTATATAACACCACATTCTCTATCATGGGCATTTACTATACACAGCACATTCTAACAGTGCCCTTTACGCTGAACCTCTACCAACAAACAATCTGTTCTAGTATATACACAGCATTTACAGTAGCCTTGCGCTTCTACAAACCCACAAAGCATATGTATTCTCACCATGTACAATTGGAAGCACAAATGCAAATTCGTCAACAGTGACCGCTGCAGCCTATACACAGGACAAACCAGTGCCTAGCACCCTTGTCTCTGCAGCTAAACCACCCTAGTGTTATAAAAAACTACACAGCACATTAGGCCTGTATCAATATAACGCATTGTGTCAATTTATACCACCAACACCAGCACTCGTTACTAACAGTTCTCAGTATATACACGAGCAGTTGCCTTCTAGTAAACACACATTCACATATCTACACAGTAATACTCCAGCATATAACCGTTGACTGCCTCCTACTCCTACAACCCCACCCTATTGCTCAGTATATAACAGCACTCAAACCACGAGTTACCTTCTACATACACACAGTCCTCATCTTCTACAAACCCACACTGTTCTCAGTATATACACAGCATTTACACTGTCCCATTGCCTTTCTACAAACCCACATTGTTCTCAGTATATACACAGCACTTAACTGTCTTCTACAAACAAACCTATCAAAACCCACAAGCATGCCTTCTAACAAACCCCGTTCTCAGGAACACAGCATTTACTTACCATTGTCGTCTACAAACCCACACTTGTTCTCAGTATATACACAGCAATTTACTGTATCATTGCCTTCTACAAACCCACATTGTTCTCAGTATATACACAGCATTTACTGTATCATTGCCTTCTACAAACCCACATTGTTCTCAGTATATACACAGCATTTACTGTATCATTGCCTTCTACAAACCCACATTGTTCTCAGTATATACACAGCATTTACTGTATCATTGCCTTCTACAAACCCATCATTGTTCTCAGTATATACACAGCATTTACTGTATCATTGCCTTCTACAAACCCACATTGTTCTCAGTATATACACAGCATTTACCTGTAGCCATTGCCTTCTACAAACCCACACTGTTCTCAGTACTATACACAGCATTTACGTGATCCTTGCCTTCTACAAACCCACATTGTTCTCAGTATATACACAGCATTTACTGTATCATTGCCTTCTACAAACCCACATTGTTCTCAGTATATACACAGCATTTACTGTATCATTGCCTTCTACAAACCCACATTGTTCTCAGTATATACACAGCATTTACTGTATCATTGCCTTCTACAAACCCACATTGTTCTCAGTATATACACAGCATTTACTGTATCATTGCCTTCTACAAACCCACATTGTTCTCAGTATATACACAGCATTTACTGTACCATTGCCTTCTACAAACCCACATTGTTCTCAGTATATACACAGCATTTACTGTAGCCCTTGCCTTCTACAAACCCACATTGTTCTCAGTATATACACAGCATTTACCGTATCCCTTGCCTTCTACAAACCCACATTGTTCTCAGTATATACACAGCATTTACTAGTTCACTTGCCTTCTACAAACCCACATTGTTCTCAGTATATACACAGCATTTACTGTATCATTGCCTTCTACAAACCCACATTGTTCTCAGTATATACACAGCATTACTGTATCATTGCCTTCTACAAACCCACATTGTTTCTCAGTATATACACAGCATTTACTGTATCATTGCCTTCTACAAACCCACATTGTTCTCAGTATATACACAGCATTTAGCGTGCCATTGCCTTCTACAAACCCACATTGTTCTCAGTATATACACAGCATTTACTGTATCATTGCCTTCTACAAACCCACATTGTTCTCAGTATATACACAGCATTTACTGTATCATTGCCTTCTACAAACCCACATTGTTCTCAGTATATACACAGCATTTACTGTATCATTGCCTTCTACAAACCCACATTGTTCTCAGTATATACACAGCATTACTGTATCATTGCCTTCTACAAACCCACATTGTTCTCAGTATATACACAGCATTTACTGTATCATTGCCTTCTACAAACCCACATTGTTCTCAGTATATACACAGCATTTACCTGTAGCCATTGCCTTCTACAAACCCACATTGTTCTCAGTATATACACAGCATTTACCTGTATCATTGCCTTCTACAAACCCACATTGTTCTCAGTATATACACAGCATTTACTGTATCATTGCCTTCTACAAACCCACATTGTTCTCAGTATATACACAGCATTTACTGTATCATTGCCTTCTACAAACCCACATTGTTCTCAGTATATACACAGCATTTACTGTAGCCATTGCCTTCTACAAACCCACATTGTTCTCAGTATATACACAGCATTTACTGTATCCATTGCCTTCTACAAACCCACATTGTTCTCAGTATATACACAGCATTTACTGTATCATTGCCTTCTACAAACCCACATTGTTCTCAGTATATACACAGCATTTACTGTACTCTTGCCTTCTACAAACCCACATTGTTCTCAGTATATACACAGCATTTACTGTATCATTGCCTTCTACAAACCCACATTGTTCTCAGTATATACACAGCATTTACCGTGCCCTTGCCTTCTACAAACCCACATTGTTCTCAGTATATACACAGCATTTACCTGTAGCCCTTGCCTTCTACAAACCCACATTGTTCTCAGTATATACACAGCATTTACTGTATCATTGCCTTCTACAAACCCACATTGTTCTCAGTATATACACAGCATTTACTGTGCCCTTGCCTTCTACAAACCCACATTGTTCTCAGTATATACACAGCATTTACCGTGCCCTTGCCTTCTACAAACCCACACTTGTTCTCAGTATATACACAGCATTTACTGTGCCCTTGCCTTCTACAAACCCACACTTGTTCTCAGTATATACACAGCATTTACTGTATCATTGCCTTCTACAAACCACACTTGTTCTCAGTATATACACAGCATTTACTGTGCCCTTGCCTTCTACAAACCCACATTGTTCTCAGTATATACACAGCATTTACCGTGTCTCCTTGCCTTCTACAAACCCACATTGTTCTCAGTATATACACAGCATTTACCTGTACCATTGCCTTCTACAAACCCACATTGTTCTCAGTATATACACAGCATTTACTGTATCCATTGCCTTCTACAAACCCACATTGTTCTCAGTATATACACAGCATTTACCTGTAGCCATTGCCTTCTACAAACCCACATTGTTCTCAGTATATACACAGCATTTACCTGTGCCCTTGCCTTCTACAAACCCACATTGTTCTCAGTATATACACAGCATTTACCGTGCCCTTGCCTTCTACAAACCCACATTGTTCTCAGTATATACACAGCATTTACTGTGCCCTTGCCTTCTACAAACCCACATTGTTCTCAGTATATACACAGCATTTACTGTAGCCCTTGCCTTCTACAAACCCACATTGTTCTCAGTATATACACAGCATTTACCGTGCCCTTGCCTTCTACAAACCCACATTGTTCTCAGTACATACACAGCATTTACCGTGCCCTTGCCTTCTACAAACCCACATTGTTCTCAGTATATACACAGCATTTACTGTAGCCCTTGCCTTCTACAAACCCACATGTTCTCAGTATATACACAGCATTTACCTGTAGCCCTTGCCTTCTACAAACCCACATTGTTCTCAGTATATACACAGCATTTACAGTGCCCTTGCCTTCTACAAACCCACATTGTTCTCAGTATATACACAGCATTTACCGTGCCCTTGCCTTCTACAAACCCACACTGTTCTCAGTATATACACAGCATTTACTGTATCATTGCCTTCTACAAACCCACATTGTTCTCAGTATATACACAGCATTTACTGTATCATTGCCTTCTACAAACCCACATTGTTCTCAGTATATACACAGCATTTACTGTGCCCTTGCCTTCTACAAACCCACATTGTTCTCAGTATATACACAGCATTTACTGTACCATTGCCTTCTACAAACCCACACTGTTCTCAGTATATACACAGCATTTACTGTATCATTGCCTTCTACAAACCCACATTGTTCTCAGTATATACACAGCATTTACTGTATCATTGCCTTCTACAAACCCACATTGTTCTCAGTATATACACAGCATTTACTGTACCATTGCCTTCTACAAACCCACACTGTTCTCAGTATATACACAGCATTTACTGTATCATTGCCTTCTACAAACCCACATTGTTCTCAGTATATACACAGCATTTACTGTATCATTGCCTTCTACAAACCCACATTGTTCTCAGTATATACACAGCATTTACTGTATCATTGCCTTCTACAAACCCACATTGTTCTCAGTATATACACAGCATTTACTGTACCATTGCCTTCTACAAACCCACACTGTTCTCAGTATATACACAGCATTTACTGTATCATTGCCTTCTACAAACCCACATTGTTCTCAGTATATACACAGCATTTACTGTATCATTGCCTTCTACAAACCCACACTTGTTCTCAGTATATACACAGCATTTACTGTATCATTGCCTTCTACAAACCCACATTGTTCTCAGTATATACACAGCATTTACTGTATCATTGCCTTCTACAAACCCACATTGTTCTCAGTATATACACAGCATTTACTGTATCATTGCCTTCTACAAACCCACATTGTTCTCAGTATATACACAGCATTTACTGTATCATTGCCTTCTACAAACCCACATTGTTCTCAGTATATACACAGCATTTACCGTATCCTTGCCTTCTACAAACCCACATTGTTCTCAGTATATACACAGCATTTACTGTGCCCTTGCCTTCTACAAACCCACATTGTTCTCAGTATGTACACAGCATTTACTGTATCCATTGCCTTCTACAAACCCACATTGTTCTCAGTATATACACAGCATTTACTGTATCATTGCCTTCTACAAACCCACATTGTTCTCAGTATATACACAGCATTTACTGTATCCATTGCCTTCTACAAACCCACATTGTTCTCAGTATATACACAGCATTTACTGTATCATTGCCTTCTACAAACCCACATTGTTCTCAGTATATACACAGCATTTACTGTATCATTGCCTTCTACAAACCCACATTGTTCTCAGTATATACACAGCATTTACTGTATCCATTGCCTTCTACAAACCCACATTGTTCTCAGTATATACACAGCATTTACTGTATCATTGCCTTCTACAAACCCACATTGTTCTCAGTATATACACAGCATTTACTGTATCATTGCCTTCTACAAACCCACATTGTTCTCAGTATATACACAGCATTTACTGTATCATTGCCTTCTACAAACCCACATTGTTCTCAGTATATACACAGCATTTACTGTGCCATTGCCTTCTACAAACCCACATTGTTCTCAGTATATACACAGCATTTACTGTATCATTGCCTTCTACAAACCCACATTGTTCTCAGTATATACACAGCATTTACTGTATCATTGCCTTCTACAAACCCACATTGTTCTCAGTATATACACAGCATTTACTGTATCATTGCCTTCTACAAACCCACATTGTTCTCAGTATATACACAGCATTTACTGTATCATTGCCTTCTACAAACCCACATTGTTCTCAGTATATACACAAGCATTTACTGTATCATTGCCTTCTACAAACCCACATTGTTCTCAGTATATACACAGCATTTACTGTATCATTGCCTTCTACAAACCCACACTTGTTCTCAGTATATACACAGCATTTACTGTATCATTGCCTTCTACAAACCCACATTGTTCTCAGTATATACACAGCATTTACTGTATCATTGCCTTCTACAAACCCACATTGTTCTCAGTATATACACAGCATTTACTGTATCATTGCCTTCTACAAACCCACATTGTTCTCAGTATATACACAGCATTTACTGTATCATTGCCTTCTACAAACCCACATTGTTCTCAGTATATACACAGCATTTACTGTATCATTGCCTTCTACAAACCCACATTGTTCTCAGTATATACACAGCATTTACTGTATCCTTGCCTTCTACAAACCCACATTGTTCTCAGTATATACACAGCATTTACTGTAGCCATTGCCTTCTACAAACCCACATTGTTCTCAGTATATACACAGCATTTACTGTATCATTGCCTTCTACAAACCCACATTGTTCTCAGTATATACACAGCATTTACCTGTATCCTTGCCTTCTACAAACCCACATTGTTCTCAGTATATACACAGCATTTACTGTAGCCATTGCCTTCTACAAACCCACATTGTTCTCAGTATATACACAGCATTTACTGTATCATTGCCTTCTACAAACCCACATTGTTCTCAGTATATACACAGCATTTACTGTATCATTGCCTTCTACAAACCCACACTGTTCTCAGTATATACACAGCATTTACTGTATCCTTGCCTTCTACAAACCCACATTGTTCTCAGTATATACACAGCATTTACTGTATCATTGCCTTCTACAAACCCACATTGTTCTCAGTATATACACAGCATTTACTGTATCATTGCCTTCTACAAACCCACACTGTTCTCAGTATATACACAGCATTTACTGTAGCCATTGCCTTCTACAAACCCACATTGTTCTCAGTATATACACAGCATTTACTGTATCATTGCCTTCTACAAACCCACATTGTTCTCAGTATATACACAGCATTTACTGTATCATTGCCTTCTACAAACCCACATTGTTCTCAGTATATACACAGCATTTACTGTATCATTGCCTTCTACAAACCCACATTGTTCTCAGTATATACACAGCATTTACCGTGCCCTTGCCTTCTACAAACCCACATTGTTCTCAGTATATACACAGCATTTACCGTGCCCTTGCCTTCTACAAACCCACATTGTTCTCAGTATATACACAGCATTTACCGTGCCCTTGCCTTCTACAAACCCACATTGTTCTCAGTATATACACAGCATTTACTGTATCATTGCCTTCTACAAACCCACATTGTTCTCAGTATATACACAGCATTTACTGTATCATTGCCTTCTACAAACCCACATTGTTCTCAGTATATACACAGCATTTACCGTGCCCTTGCCTTCTACAAACCCACATTGTTCTCAGTATATACACAGCATTTACCGTGCCCTTGCCTTCTACAAACCCACATTGTTCTCAGTATATACACAGCATTTACCGTGCCCTTGCCTTCTACAAACCCACATTGTTCTCAGTATATACACAGCATTTACTGTAGCCCTTGCCTTCTACAAACCCACATTGTTCTCAGTATATACACAGCATTTACCGTGCCCTTGCCTTCTACAAACCCACATTGTTCTCAGTATATACACAGCATTTACCTGTAGCCCTTGCCTTCTACAAACCCACATTGTTCTCAGTATATACACAGCATTTACCGTGCCCTTGCCTTCTACAAACCCACATTGTTCTCAGTATATACACAGCATTTACTGTACCATTGCCTTCTACAAACCCACATTGTTCTCAGTATATACACAGCATTTACTGTACCATTGCCTTCTACAAACCCACATTGTTCTCAGTATATACACAGCATTTACCGTGCCCTTGCCTTCTACAAACCCACATTGTTCTCAGTATATACACAGCATTTACCGTAGCCCTTGCCTTCTACAAACCCACATTGTTCTCAGTATATACACAGCATTTACCTGTAGCCATTGCCTTCTACAAACCCACATTGTTCTCAGTATATACACAGCATTTACTGTATCATTGCCTTCTACAAACCCACATTGTTCTCAGTATATACACAGCATTTACTGTATCATTGCCTTCTACAAACCCACATTGTTCTCAGTATATACACAGCATTTACTGTATCATTGCCTTCTACAAACCCACATTGTTCTCAGTATATACACAGCATTTACTGTATCATTGCCTTCTACAAACCCACATTGTTCTCAGTATATACACAGCATTTACTGTATCATTGCCTTCTACAAACCCACATTGTTCTCAGTATATACACAGCATTTACTGTATCATTGCCTTCTACAAACCCACACTTGTTCTCAGTATATACACAGCATTTACTGTATCATTGCCTTCTACAAACCCACATTGTTCTCAGTATATACACAGCATTTACTGTATCATTGCCTTCTACAAACCCACATTGTTCTCAGTATATACACAGCATTTACTGTATCATTGCCTTCTACAAACCCACATTGTTCTCAGTATATACACAGCATTTACTGTATCATTGCCTTCTACAAACCCACATTGTTCTCAGTATATACACAGCATTTACTGTATCCATTGCCTTCTACAAACCCACATTGTTCTCAGTATATACACAGCATTTACTGTAGCCATTGCCTTCTACAAACCCACATTGTTCTCAGTATATACACAGCATTTACTGTAGCCATTGCCTTCTACAAACCCACATTGTTCTCAGTATATACACAGCATTTACCTGTATCCATTGCCTTCTACAAACCCACATTGTTCTCAGTATATACACAGCATTTACCTGTATCATTGCCTTCTACAAACCCACATTGTTCTCAGTATATACACAGCATTTACTGTGCCCTTGCCTTCTACAAACCCACATTGTTCTCAGTATATACACAGCATTTACTGTATCATTGCCTTCTACAAACCCACATTGTTCTCAGTATATACACAGCATTTACTGTATCATTGCCTTCTACAAACCCACACTGTTCTCAGTATATACACAGCATTTACTGTATCATTGCCTTCTACAAACCCACATTGTTCTCAGTATATACACAGCATTTACTGTGCCATTGCCTTCTACAAACCCACATTGTTCTCAGTATATACACAGCATTTACTGTATCATTGCCTTCTACAAACCCACATTGTTCTCAGTATATACACAGCATTTACTGTACCATTGCCTTCTACAAACCCACATTGTTCTCAGTATATACACAGCATTTACTGTATCATTGCCTTCTACAAACCCACATTGTTCTCAGTATATACACAGCATTTACTGTATCATTGCCTTCTACAAACCCACATTGTTCTCAGTATATACACAGCATTTACTGTAGCCATTGCCTTCTACAAACCCACATTGTTCTCAGTATATACACAGCATTTACTGTAGCCATTGCCTTCTACAAACCCACATTGTTCTCAGTATGTACACAGCATTTACTGTATCATTGCCTTCTACAAACCCACATTGTTCTCAGTATATACACAGCATTTACTGTGCCCTTGCCTTCTACAAACCCACATTGTTCTCAGTATATACACAGCATTTACTGTATCATTGCCTTCTACAAACCCACATTGTTCTCAGTATATACACAGCATTTACTGTATCATTGCCTTCTACAAACCCACATTGTTCTCAGTATATACACAGCATTTACTGTAGCATTGCCTTCTACAAACCCACATTGTTCTCAGTATATACACAGCATTTACCGTAGCCATTGCCTTCTACAAACCCACATTGTTCTCAGTATATACACAGCATTTACTGTAGCCCTTGCCTTCTACAAACCCACATTGTTCTCAGTATATACACAGCATTTACTGTAGCCATTGCCTTCTACAAACCCACATTGTTCTCAGTATATACACAGCATTTACTGTAGCCATTGCCTTCTACAAACCCACACTTGTTCTCAGTATATACACAGCATTTACTGTAGCCATTGCCTTCTACAAACCCACATTGTTCTCAGTATATACACAGCATTTACTGTAGCCATTGCCTTCTACAAACCCACATTGTTCTCAGTATATACACAGCATTTACCTGTAGCCATTGCCTTCTACAAACCCACATTGTTCTCAGTATATACACAGCATTTACTGTACCATTGCCTTCTACAAACCCACATTGTTCTCAGTATATACACAGCATTTACTGTATCATTGCCTTCTACAAACCCACATTGTTCTCAGTATATACACAGCATTTACTGTATCATTGCCTTCTACAAACCCACATTGTTCTCAGTATATACACAGCATTTACTGTATCATTGCCTTCTACAAACCCACATTGTTCTCAGTATATACACAGCATTTACTGTATCATTGCCTTCTACAAACCCACATTGTTCTCAGTATATACACAGCATTTACTGTATCCATTGCCTTCTACAAACCCACATTGTTCTCAGTATATACACAGCATTTACTGTATCATTGCCTTCTACAAACCCACATTGTTCTCAGTATATACACAGCATTTACTGTATCATTGCCTTCTACAAACCCACATTGTTCTCAGTATATACACAGCATTTACTGTATCATTGCCTTCTACAAACCCACATTGTTCTCAGTATATACACAGCATTTACTGTATCATTGCCTTCTACAAACCCACATTGTTCTCAGTATATACACAGCATTTACTGTACCATTGCCTTCTACAAACCCACACTTGTTCTCAGTATATACACAGCATTTACTGTATCATTGCCTTCTACAAACCCACATTGTTCTCAGTATATACACAGCATTTACTGTATCATTGCCTTCTACAAACCCACATTGTTCTCAGTATATACACAGCATTTACTGTATCATTGCCTTCTACAAACCCACATTGTTCTCAGTATATACACAGCATTTACTGTATCCATTGCCTTCTACAAACCCACACTGTTCTCAGTATATACACAGCATTTACTGTAGCCATTGCCTTCTACAAACCCACATTGTTCTCAGTATATACACAGCATTTACTGTATCATTGCCTTCTACAAACCCACATTGTTCTCAGTATATACACAGCATTTACTGTATCATTGCCTTCTACAAACCCACATTGTTCTCAGTATATACACAACATTTACTGTATCCATTGCCTTCTACAAACCCACATTGTTCTCAGTATATACACAGCATTTACCTGTAGCCATTGCCTTCTACAAACCCACATTAGTTCTCAGTATATACACAGCATTTACCGTGCCCTTGCCTTCTACAAACCCACAGTATTCTCAGTATATACACAGCATTTACCGTAGCCATTGCCTTCTACAAACCCACATTGTTCTCAGTATATACACAGCATTTACCGTGCCCTTGCCTTCTACAAACCCACATTGTTCTCAGTATATACACAGCATTTACCGTGCCCTTGCCTTCTACAAACCCACATTGTTCTCAGTATATACACAACATTTACTGTATCATTGCCTTCTACAAACCCTCATTGTTCTCAGTATATACACAGCATTTACTGTATCATTGCCTTCTACAAACCCACACTGTTCTCAGTATATACACAGCATTTACCGTGCCCTTGCCTTCTACAAACCCACATTGTTCTCAGTATATACACAGCATTTACCGTGCCCTTGCCTTCTACAAACCCACATTGTTCTCAGTATATACACAGCATTTACTGTATCATTGCCTTCTACAAACCCACACTGTTCTCAGTATATACACAGCATTTACCGTGCCCTTGCCTTCTACAAACCCACATTGTTCTCAGTATATACACAGCATTTACCGTGCCCTTGCCTTCTATAAACCCACATTGTTCTCAGTATATACACAGCATTTACCGTGCCCTTGCCTTCTATAAACCCACATTGTTCTCAGTATATACACAGCATTTACTGTATCATTGCCTTCTACAAACCCACATTGTTCTCAGTATATACACAGCATTTACTGTATCATTGCCTTCTACAAACCCACATTGTTCTCAGTATATACACAGCATTTACCGTGCCCTTGCCTTCTATAAACCCACATTGTTCTCAGTATATACACAGCATTTACCGTGCCCTTGCCTTCTACAAACCCACATTGTTCTCAGTATATACACAGCATTTACTGTATCATTGCCTTCTACAAACCCACATTGTTCTCAGTATATACACAGCATTTACTGTATCATTGCCTCTACAAACCCACATTGTTCTCAGTATATACACAGCATTTACCGTGCCCTTGTCTTCTACAAACCCACATGTTCTCAGTATATACACAGCATTTACCGTGCCCTTGCCTTCTACAAACCCACATTGTTCTCAGTATATACACAGCATTTACTGTATCATTGCCTTCTACAAACCCACATTGTTCTCAGTATATACACAGCATTTACCGTGCCCTTGCCTTCTACAAACCCACATTGTTCTCAGTATATACACAGCATTTACCGTGCCCTTGCCTTCTACAAACCCACACTGTTCTCAGTATATACACAGCATTTACCGTGCCCTTGCCTTCTACAAACCCACATTGTTCTCAGTATATACACAGCATTTACCGTGCCCTTGCCTTCTACAAACCCACACTGTTCTCAGTATATACACAGCATTTACCGTGCCCTTGCCTTCTACAAACCCACACTGTTCTCAGTATATACACAGCATTTACTGTATCATTGCCTTCTACAAACCCACACTGTTCTCAGTATATACACAGCATTTACTGTATCATTGCCTTCTACAAACCCACATTGTTCTCAGTATATACACAGCATTTACTGTATCATTGCCTTCTACAAACCCACATTGTTCTCAGTATATACACAGCATTTACTGTATCATTGCCTTCTACAAACCCACATTGTTCTCAGTATATACACAGCATTTACTGTATCATTGCCTTCTACAAACCCACATTGTTCTCAGTATATACACAGCATTTACTGTATCATTGCCTTCTACAAACCCACATTGTTCTTCTCCTATTTCAGGTAGTATTTTCTTCCAAACTCTTTGCATGATAACTCTTAGCAAAATCTTCGTGATGTGACTCATTATACTAATCGTCCGATGTTGATCACATTCCAGGGTTCCTTATTTCTTTGGGATTGCAATAAATACAGAATTACATAATTCATGAGATATATCTCCAGTTTCATATATTGTATTCAGCAGTCTGGTAACTTTATCTATTCCATATTCTTCTAAAGCATTAATCATTTCTGTTCTGACGCTGTCTGAACCGGGGGTCTTGCCAGTTTTCATATGGTTAAGAGCATTCTGAACCTCCATCTTCAAGATAAGAATACTTATACATTTTCATTAGGCGAAATATTGTCTGTATGGTGATATTTCTGTTTTCTATAATAATGCCCTCTGGTCTCACATATATCAAACATGTTAATATTCAGTCTTCTCATTTCTGTGTTCATGTTATCAACGTTTGGTATAGGTGCTCAAGTTCAAGTACTTTTGCTCAAGAATTATGGAGGAAATTGAAAGAACTACGCAACTCTATCAGCGTTCACGCCGGAAACACACCGAACAACAAGCGACCAGGGTTGCCACGTTTTTTTTGGACCAAAAATATATAGAAACGGCCCAAACAACATCCATAAATATCTAGATTTCGTTGGAAAGTATCTAGGAAAAATATTCAGATTGAGAAAGTAAGAAACTACATATGTATTGATGTGACTGCCGTCTCCCTGGCGAAGGAATTTACGGCTTTCGCCGTAACCCCGTATATTCTCGTGAGTAACGCAGCTGCGCCCGAACCGGCAGCGGTTCGAGCCGCGCTGGTAACTAACGGGGAGTATGTGAGCCGGTCGCTCAGAAAGCAATAGCAAACTACTGAGCGTAATCTTGCCTAGTTACCTAGTACATCAACAGCAGCTGAAACATGTTGATGTTGACAGCAACGTCCTGTAAGGGAAATGCAACATTAAAAAGACCAAAAAATTGATGTGACTTACCCTATAGAATCATGTCCTCATCTTCACTTATGTCTGTCTCACAAGATGCACTTAGCATGGATGATGAAGTTGAAGCTTCAGATTCAAAATGACACTGGTATGCTTTGGCTGTTCCAATTTCTTTTAATACACGATCAGGGAGCTGATAAGTTGAACAGCATTTTCCTACTCTCATCAGGCCAAATCTTATTGTCAAGATAGCATTTAAGAGGTCAAGTTTCATCCTGTTTCTTAGTTTACGTTTTATATAATTCATAGTATTGAAAACTCTTTCCACATCAACATTTGAATGGGGTGTATCATGGCAGACATCGCACATTCAAAGGGCTCACTGAATGGACTGTTACCTGAGGCATCTAGAATTAGTTTAATTCACCCCCAAAAGGCTTCAGTTTTTTTTTTTTTGTTTCTCCAGTTAACCAAATTTATTTTGGTTAACTGATATTCTGCTTCCGCCACACTATTATCGGTAGCCCCTAAAAATTTCATAACTTGACAATATTTTGATATGTCCTTTACTGGCTGAAGTATGTTGTTAACAGAAAAGTGTGAAATATTTTTCAATACATCTAAATTTTCAGGAAGTCTCTGCTTCGATTGCTTGAATAATGGGAGAAGAAAGTCTTGACAGCGCTTTCTTAAGTTGTTCTCTTCATTTTCTGTTAACAGTCTTTTGTTTTTAAACCATCAATTTTTGATTCGATTTGGTATACCAGGTATGGCTAGGGAGCCAAATAGCTCTCTATAGTGCAAGTGAACAAGTCAGCTTTAGAAGTTGGCAATATAAGTATTTTACCACTTGAGTTAAAACGTGGACTTTAACCAAATTACACCTTCGCAAAATCAACACCTACGAAATGAAATGCCTGAGGAGAGCTGCCAACTTAACAATCCGAGACCGAGTAAGAAATGCTATTATCAGACAGACTGTGGGATCAACACCTTGTGCCACATTTATTGAAAGACAGAAGATCAAGTGGTTTGGCCATGTCGTTAGAATGCAACACCAGCAACTACCATCACTGGCCTTACATCAAAGATCATCTGCGACGAGACCAAGAGGACGTCCAAGAAGAAAATGAATTGACGACATCAAAGACATTCTACAATCACACGGAATGACACTATCTAGTGCCGCCCACCGGGCGCTGGAACGTAAATTATTCCTCCCCACGCCGTTTGACGAAAGAAGTAGAAGAAGAAGATGATGATGATGATGGTATAGGTGTGGTTAAATTTTTAAAAGTTTTTGTAGACTTCAACCAATCAATCAATCAATCAATCAATCAATCAATCAATCGATCGATCAATTAATCAATCAACCCGGTCCCGTATCCACAATAAAGATTGGCTGCAATGGATCTCCAACACTGTCTGTCTCTCGCCCTGACTGTACATTCTGTCAGGCTGATGTTCGTCCATCTCTTGATGTTATCTTCCTACTTGTATCGTTGTCTACCTCTTGCTCGCTTGCCCATAACCTTGCCCTCCAATATGGTTTTTATAAGTTTGTTATGTCTTTTAACGTAGCCGAAATATTTCACTTGCCTCCTCTTTATTTCTTTCATCAACTCGCTCTTCATTCCCAGTTTTTCTAGAACCTGTGCATTTGATTGTTTTTGTTTCCATGAAATACGACATATGTGTCTGTATATCCACATCTCCAGGGCCCCTGGTTAGAAATATGTCTATAACTGCAATTTTGTCTCTTGCATGAATCTAACTATTTTTTTTAGTTCACTCAGCGGTCCATACAGTTTATCTTCCACTGTTGTCTCTCCAGGACAGAAGGTTTGCCTGGATATGTTGTAGTTTGCTCAGTCTTGGAGTATGTGCTCTGCTGTCTGCGACGCCAAACAACATGTGCACATGACTGAGTCACCAATCTTGAATTTTGTACACATGTGGTTGCGTAATCTATTGTGTCCTGTTCTGAGGCGCAGAATAATGACTTATTCTGGTCTGTCCATAACGTGGTAGTCGTCTTGAGCAGATTTTGGTGGCTTTTTGACTGATTTGATCATTCTTTTCTTTTGGTGGTATGTAATGGGCACATCAGGCTGTTCTTTTTTTTTTTTTTTTTTGCTCTTTCCTTAGCCTATCGATCAGTTCTGTCGTTTCCGGGTACTCCACAGTGGGATGGTATCTACTGGATGGTGACCTTATGCTGACTGCTAAGTTCAGAAAGTAGTGTCCTTAGTACTGGCAATTTCCCAGACAGTGGCGCCTCGAGTACTGATTTTGCATCTGTCAATAGCACCACAGCTTGTGTACCATGGCTGGTGTTTAGTAATTTCTCTGTTGCTATCTTGATTGCCTCACTTTCAGCATCATAGTTATGGTAGTACTTTCTTGTTGGAACTCTGACCTTGTCCCTTGTATTATTTGGGTATTCTGTGTACATTCCCGCTCCTCCATTTCGAACAGCATTTTGTGCTGACCCATCTGTGTAGACTCGGATCCAGAGGTTCTGTGGGTATTCGTCATCAAGGAAGCTGAGAGTGGCTGTTCTGCTCTGTACACTGTTCTGTTCTTCCTTGTCAAATATTCCTCTCACTTTTGTCTGGATTTGTAGTGATAGTCTATGTTCATCTTTCCATGGAGTTCGCTCTGGAATAGTTGTCAGGGGGATACCAACTGTGGGCAGATCGGTGGTTTCTCTGCAGAGTCGTTGGCCTGGTGGATAAAACTACTTCTAGAACCTCTGCATTTGATTGTTTTTGTTTCCATGAAATACAACATATTTGTCTGTATATCCACATCTCCAGGGCCTCTAGGCAACTTTCTAGTTGCATGTTCAATGTCCAGGCTTCCGCGCCATACAGCAGAGTTGAAAATACGTAGTATTTGACAATTCTCATTTTCGGTGCGCTGTTAATCCCCACCAGATGTAAATAATGATTGCATGCTGTTAAAACCATATTTGGTCATTCCAATTCTCACTTTAATTTCTATCTAACTTCTGCCATCATCTGTTATTATATGTGGCCCTAGGAGGCCAGTAAAAAAATGTTTCCCCCACTGAAGGGGATATTATCTAGCGACAATCGACACCTGTCATTGAAAGTATACCATTAGAATTTTAATAATACATGCATAACTAAACAGTTCATTATAAAATGTCAATAATAAAGGAGTCACAAGTGTTATGAAAGAACTCTGAAAAGATTTTTCTGTTTTTTATAATATCCGATTTAGTTATCAAATATCTCAATTATAAAATAATAGTCAGAAATTCACGAGAGAGGTAATAAAATGATGTCTGGTATTTGATTTTATGTTTGAAATTCTAGTTATGTCCCGTGCAATTTTATTAGATGATTATGTCCCGTACTCATTGCTTATGTAAGTATCTATTTAACTATCGGGTAATTGCAGTGTCGCGCTGGTTTTAACGTGTTGGTATGGGAGCCGGTTGTTCAAAAAGCAATGGCAAACTACTGAACGTAAAAATTTGCCAAGACATCAACAACGGCAGAAAATGCTGGTATTTACTACAACGTCCTATAATGGATATACAACTTTAACACAACATAAATCTGCTAATTCCGCAGAATGCTTGACCAGAATTATTAATAAGTGTAGTGATCAATCAAGGCATTACTATCAATCATGTTATTATGATATTTTAAATATGCCATAAGCAACTAAGGAAACGCATGCGCAGTTGAATTGTATGATTTATTATTATAGGAGAAAGTCGCTTGAAAAGTCGACAGGTTCGACATCCTTGTAAACAATATAAAATAACACAAAGTAATGTTTTAGACAAAACAGATCAACAATAGATCAGATATTTATCTTACGACAAATAGCCGAGAAAAATTGGGAATATAAAAGAGATCTCCATAACATTTTTTTGGATTTTAAAAAGGCTTATGATAGTGTCCATAGGAATAGTCTTATGGAATGCTATGCGGGAATATGGAATACCAAGGAAGTTAATCAACATGACCAGACTATGCATGGAAGATACTTATAATATAATAACATATAAAGGCAGGAAATCAGATCCTTTCCCTCCCCCGATGTGTCTCCACCTTGACGTGGTGGGGGTGCTTGCGTGTCCCATCGACTCCATTTGCTTGCTGATGGATGAAAAACTACATATCGGACAGCTTATGGGATAGGGACCAGACTAAGAGAGAGACAGCCTGCTGCTCTCCTGGTTAGACTGAGGATAGCAGTCAAAAATTTAAATCAGGCGCACGAAGACAGAAGTTCTTGGTCCGGACAAAACTCTTAAGGCTCCCTGTCGAGGGCTGTGGCTGAACGCCTCTAAGACACAAACCCTCGGATCTGAGAGCCAGGCCGCTACCCGTCTACCGGAAAATAGAAACGTGATACTGAGCAAGCTACATGCTCAGGTCTGATACATGTTCGAAGGCTCTCAGCTGGGGGATATGAGGGATTCCCGGATGAGAGGGTCAGGCCATTTCTCGTTCACTGCTGCACGAAGGTAAGGTGCTGAGCCGGCAGCACATGTAGCCTACCTCGTGAGCGAGTACAAAAGTCAGAAAAGTGCCCCAGTCGAAGGAAATGGTTACGAAAACTGTCTGTATCTAACTCATAGAGAGTGTAGACAAAAGTGGAAGAACGTCTCAATGACACGAAATGGAACGCACGGCGAGCGAACCTATTGCGTGGTCCGAAGTCAAAAGCAAAAGCTTACCGAGTGGATGTCGCTCGCAGTCTGACCGCTCCTGGTGCGTGCTTGAGCGACCAGTGGCAAAGCGATATGTCCAACACATGGAAGTGAGGAACTAAAGCAGCCATGAGCAGGACGTGGCAACTCCTCGGGTCAGCCCAGTCTCAGAGCAATATGTGCCGGCTCTGCAATTATGGCCTCCTTGGATAGCGAGGGAATGCCCATGGTCTGCCCCTGCCTTCCCTTGAGAGCCGACCGCGATGTCGTTGATCGTTCTATCTTGACCAGCTGAGATTAGGGCGACATCACAACAGTCTAACGTGCCTCGAAACCAGAGGAAGGCTAACCTCATTAAAAAATGCCCGCCGGAAGTCGGAAGTGTCGTCCTATGGGTGGCAAATTAAAAATTGACACTACGCAATTACGTCAGAGTGAAATGTCTCGTCCGAATGTCTCTCGTGCTAGGAACAGCTCTGACTACCTAGTTTCCGAATGCCGCTCTTGTTCGGAACAGCTCTGGCTAGGTAGTTTTCCGAATGTCTGTTGTGCCTGGAACAGCTCTGACGGGCGCAACGACAAGCACATGTCCGAAAACTCGCTGAGTGGATACCGTCTGCAAACTTGTCTGGTTTGTGCAGGAATGGCCCGGGGCAAACGAAATGACCAATATATTGAAGTAAGGATTTAAAGCAGCCATGAGCAGGACGTGACGATTTCCCTCGGTGAGCCCAGAATCAGGGCGCAACTATGGTAGCAACCCTGGATGGCGGAAAATGCTATGGACTGTCCCTGCCTTCCTTTGAGGGATGACCGTTGTCTTCGACCGTTCAACCTTGGCCAGCTGGGCTGTAGATGGCACCACAAAAGTGAGAGTCTCCCAGGAATGCTACCTGGTCAAAAAAGCACGCTGTAGCCGGATGTGTTGGCCTACGGGTTTCGGCCCAAGGGCGCATAACAGACACACCGCAATCACATCTGAAAAAACACTCCGGATGAACGAAAAGAAGAAGAAGATCCTTTCCAAATAACATCTGGCTTGAAACAGGGTGATGCACTATCGCCGCTACTCTTCAATCTGGCTCTAGAGAAAGTTGTAAGGAGGGTAAAGGAGGAATGTGATATTGGAGGAACATCAGAGCTGCTTGGTTATGCAGATGATATAGATATTATAGGGGAAAATGAACAAAAGACATTGGAAATATTGACTCACTTAGAGGAAAAAGCCCAACAGATGGGGCTGGCTATAAACTAAGATAAGACAGAATATATGGTAATTTCAAGAGAAGGAATGGCTTAAAACTCTGGCCACATACAAATAGATAATATGACCATTCAAAGAACAGAAACCTACAAATACTAGGGTACAATCTTCAACTGCTCCAACATCATAAGGGAAGAAATACAAATTAGAATCAATTCTGGAAATAAGATATACTATGCACTACAACATCTACTAAAATCAAAGGCGCTATCTCGTAACACCGAGATCACAAGATACAAAACACTGATCAGACCAGTTGTGCTGTATGGCTCTGAAACCTGGAGTACAACGAAAGGAGACGAAGCCTTGCTACAAACCTTTGAGAACAAAGTTTTAAGACGCATCTTTGGACCCATTAGGGATACACAAAGTGGAGAGTGGAAAAGAAGAAGTAACAAAGACATTTATGATCTGTTTAAGTCCCCGCTAATCACTTGTATCATGAAGGCTAATAGACTACAATGGCTGGGGCATATAGAAAGAATGGAAGATAATAGGGAAACAAAACTCGCTTACACTCAGGAAATAAATGACCGTAGACCCCGAGGTAGACCAAGAAGACGGTGGAGAGATAATATAAGTACAGACCTACAAGCACTTGGAATCAACGACTGGCAAGAGAAGGTCAACCAGAGAGACGAATGGAGACGGATTGTATCTGCAGCATAGAACCTCAATGGCTCGGAACGCTGAAGAAGACGAAAGAAGAAGAAGAAGAAAGTAATGCAGCTTAACATGAAATAATTACGACACATACAGGACGTTACGGCCACTAGCCTTCATCAGTAAACCGGAGGCCAGGGAATTGCACCGGGGATGATCCCATATGGCTCAGTCTCTTTCCGCAGCGCGGAAAGCATCGCACACAGCACGAACTCCGTAGCTCCAGCGACTGACCCTCAGGAGTCTTCGAAAAAATACACTCGTGAACCGAAGGATGCGGCCTTCGGAGCCCAAAGGTACACGGCTCGACCACTTCGCCACGGAGAATCCCCTTATTATAGGAGATATTTATTGTAAAGAAATAGGAGGGATGGTCAGAAAGTAATGCACCATTGGGGGGGGGGGGAGAGAGAGAGAGAGAGAGAGAGAGAGGGAGGGAGATAGAGAGAGAGAGAGAGAGAGAGAGAAGAGAGAGAGAGAGAGAGAGAGAAAGGGGGGTGATGAAGAAGAAGAAGAAGAAGAAGACGAAGAAGAAGAAGAAGAAGAAGAAGAAGAAGAAGAAGAAGAAGAAGAAGAAGAAGAAGAAGAAGAAGAAGAAGAAGAAGAAGAAGAAGAAGAAGAAGAAGAAGAAGATATGTTGTATTTTAGGCAGTCCTGGAGTATGTGCTCTGCTGTCTGCGACGCCAAAGGTTTTCATGTGATGTAAGTATATTTTAATATATCTTTTTACTGGGCAACGTTTGGTTTTTTTGGCTTTTTTTATTTCGTGACTTGAATATTTTTGATCACAGTGATCTGGCAACCCTGCTCCACACTGGGACGCTGACTGCTAAGTGCAGAAAGTAGTGTCCTTAGAACTGGCAATTTCCAAGACAGGTGCGCCTCGAGTACTGATTTTGCATCTGTCCATAGCACCACAGGTTGTGTACCATGGCTGGTGTTTAGTAATTTCTCTGTTGCTATCTTGATTGCCTCAATTTCAGCATCATAGTTATGACAGTACTTTCCTGTTGGAACTCTGGCCGTGTCTCTAGTATTATTTGGGTATTCTATATACATTCCCGCTCCTCCATTTCGAACCGCATTTTGTGCTGACCCATCTGTGTAGACTCGGATCCAGAGGTCCTGTGGGTATTCGTCATCAAGGAAGCTGAGAGTGGCTGTTCTGCGCTGTACACTGTTCTGTTCTTGCTTGTCAAATATTCCTCTCACTTTTGTCTGGATTTGTAGTGATAGTCTATGTTCATCTTTCCATGGAGTTCGCTCTGGAATAGTTGTCAGGGGGATACCAACTGTGGGCAGATCTGTGGTTTCTCTACAGAGTCGTTGGCCTGGTGGATAAAACTACTTCTAGAACCTCTGCATTTGATTGTTTTTGTTTCCATGAAATACAACATATTTGTCTGTATATCCACATCTCCAGGGCCTCTATGCAACTTTCTAGTTGCTTGTTCAATGTCCAGGCTTCCGCGCCATACAGCAGAGTTGAATATACGTAGCATTTGACAATTCTCATTTTCGATGCGCTGTTAATCCCTCCAGATGTTAATAATGATTGCATGCTGTTGAAAGTACAATTGGTCATTCCAATTCTCATTTTAATTTCTATCTAACTTCTGCCATCATCTGTTATTATATGTGGCCCTAGGAGGCCAGTAAAAAAATGTTTTCCCCCACTGAGAGGGACATCATACAACGATGGATATAAAACTTTACAAAACATAAATCTGCTAATACCGCAGAATGCTTGAACAGAATCAGTAATAAGTATAGTGTTCAATCAAGGCATTACTATCAATCATGTTATTATGATATTTTAAATATGCTCTAAGCAACTAGGGAAACGCATGCGCAGTTGAATTGTATGATTTATTATTATAGGAGAAAGTCGCTTAAAAGTCGACAGGTTCGACATCCTTGTAAACAATATAAAATAACACAAAGTAATGCAGCTTTACATAACAGAATTACGACACATACAGGACGTTACGGCGACTAGCCTTCATCAGTAAACAGGAGGCCAGGGGATTGCACCGGGGATGATCCCATATGGCTCAGTCTCTTTCCGCAGAGCAGAAAGCGTCGCACACAAGCACGAACTCCGTAGCTCCAGCGACGACCCCAGGAGTCTCCGAATAGCACTCATGAACCGAAGGATGCGGCCCGGAATCGAACCCACAACCTTTGGAGCCCAAGGCAGACAGCTTGACCACTTCGACACGGAGATTCCCCTTATTATAGGAGATATTTATTTTAAAGAAATCGGAGGGATGGTCAGAAAGTAATGCACCATTTAGGCAGAGAGAGAGAGAGAGAAGAGAGAGAGAGAGAGAGAAGAGAGAGAGAAGAGAGAGAGAGAGAGAAGAAGAAGAAGAAGAAGAAGAGAAGAAGAAGAAGAAGAAGAAGAAGAAGAAGAAGAAGAAGAAGAAGAAGAAGAAGAAGAAGAAGAAGAAGAAGAAGAAGAAGAAGAAGAAGAAGAAGAAGAAGAAGAAGAAGAAGAAGAAGAAGAAGAAGAAGAAGAAGAAGAAGAAGAAGAAGAAGAAGAAGAAGAAGAAGAAGAAGAAGAAGAAGAAGAAGAAGAAGAAGAAGAAGAAGAAGAAGAAGAAGAAGAAGAAGAAGAAGAAGAAGAAGAAGAAGAAGAAGAAGAAGAAGAAGAAGAAGAAGAAGAAGAAGAAGAAGAAGAAGAAGAAGAAGAAGAAGAAGAAGAAGAAGAAGAAGAAGAAGAAGAAGAAGAAGAAGAAGAAGAAGAAGAAGAAGAAGAAGAAGAAGAAGAAGCGTTCATCACCATCATCTTCATTTAGTACCCCAGTTTAAAAACTGATGTTGATCATTTATTCCTCTATCCCCATCTCAAACCAATACTCTTTAGTGAGTCGACAGATCATCGGCATTGCACATTGAATCGTTTAGTTCGTAATTGGTTGGATTTCCTCCTTAGTGTCTCAGTCTCACTCGTGGGTAGCGGCTATAGACATCTATTTTGTGTTGTTGTATTGTTCTTCTCTGCCTGCCTCCGTAGCGTCACAGTTTTGCTTCACCCCTATTGACTTGATATTCTTGCAATCTTATGTAAGTGCATATTCACAGTCAACACTTCATATATTCAGTCGGCCTGCATCTCTGAGGAAATTGTTCAGCCCAGTCCATTGTTCGTCGCTTCCCACAGAATCTCTGCCCGCAGGCCTATTAGATTGATGACTTACACTTACACCGGTGTGGCTTTCCACAGAATCTCTGCCCGCAGGTCTATTAGATTGTTGACTTACACCGATGTGGCTTTCCACAGAATCTCTGCCCGCAGGCCTATTAGAATGTTCACTTACACTTACATCGGTGTGGCTGTTCACAAAAATAAAACTAATTGTTGTCAACCTTGGCCTCATAAGAGACTCCATGCGCTATTTTCTAGCACAAGCCATGTCGATCTTCATGTTCTCCGAGTCACTGAGAAAATATGCTTGGGTGAATGTCGGTGTCTCCAGCCTGGCAACTCTTGCTTTACTTACTGCCATGACTTCCATAGTAAGACAACTTGTTTTTAAAACGAAGACATCGTAGTTTTCCTTCGTAGTCCTAAAATCCCATGAGTTTTTGTTGATGGCTACATCATTCTACAATATTCTGAATATCAAAGTCCGAACTTCTACCTCCACAGTTACCTGATCTGATGGTCTCCACCAACTGTCCATACCGATTCATAATGAACAGGCCGTACAGCACTCTGCTGGCACTTGTATCCATTCTGCACCAGGTTCCGTGTAATTAAGAGAAGAAACCCGTTGAATAATGTCCTCTTTTTAACCTGCTGTCATTATTTTTCTTAATTTCATTATGTAGTGGACGTTGTTGTTGTTGTTGTTGTTGTTGTTGTTGTTGTTGTTGTTGTTGTTGTTGTTGTTGTTGTTGTTGTTGTTTTGTCTGCACTGGTTCTGAAGTAGGACGTATTCAGAAAATTCTTCTTCTGTCTCCGATGGTTGGAAAATCAATACGGTACCGCATCTGTATCTTCATGCCTATTGTATTATTTGTTCACCAAAGTATGGCGTGCATAGTGGACTGATGAATTCCACTTTGTGGTTTCTGGTCGCCGAATCTTCAAATGGATCTCCTTTCCTCGGAATACTGAGTGTCTACCACAGTGGTTCTCGACATTATTTGGCCCATGCACCCCTTCACTATATGTTCAGAATGACATTCCCCCACCCCTTTCCCATTTGCCACCCCCTCCCCCCCCCCAAAAAAAAAAAAAATAAATAAATAAATAAAACAGTTCCGCGTAAAGTGTTGAAAAATTACACATAAATACTGCAATGGATAATGAATGCAAACATGCATTCATCGTCATTAAAATCACTGTGAAAATTTCATAACTATTAAATAGTCATCGCTGGAGTATGACAAGGAAAGCGATTATTTCACGCCTTTAAAATATCCCATTACAGCTTGCAATCTTCATCATTTTAGTTTGCGATGATCACACCGACCTTAATAGTCGAAGATTACACAGTATACGTAAAAATGGAAGCTAAATTTAATTACGCATACTAGAACAAGTGTAAACGTCCACATAAAACGTGATTTGCAGGTCTACTTACTTCATAAAATGAATTTCAGAAGGACGAGAAGTACAGAGCCGTAAAGTATGGAGGAAAATAAATAAACAATATCAAGTAATTCGCTCTTGTATTAACACGATCTTGAAATAATTTTAATTCCCCCTCCCTCCATCATAGAAACCTGGGAGGGGAGGGGGGAGGAATTCCCCACCAGTTGAGAACCACTGTCTTAGGGATTTGATGGGTGATTTAGTAACACCTACAGCTTAACCTCAGTGTTAGTTTCTTCTTTCGAGGATATGGTCACCATACTCTTACAATTCCGCTACCTCCAACATTTCATTACTCATTGAGAGGAGAGAAGCCTCAGAAGAGAACAGAAGAACAGAATACACATACATTTTCATATGTTGATATTTCTGTTTTCTATAATAATGCCCTCTGGTCTCACATATACCTAACATGTTAATATTCAGTCTTCTCATTTCTGTGTTAATGTTATCAAAGTTTGGTATAGGTGTTCAAGTTCAAGTACTATTGCTCAAGAATTATGGAGGAAATATAAAGAAAAACGCAACTTTATCAGTGTTCACGCCGGAAACCCACCGAACAACAAGCGACCAACAACAGCTAAATTACGAAACAGAAAGGAGATATTCGCGACCTGGAATGTTAGGCCTACTGGTCTAGGAAATAAGGAACCAGCTCTCGTAGAGTTTATGAAAAAATCAAATATTCAAATATTAGGACTCGCAGATACTAGGGAAAAGGGGCAGAACACATGAAGGTTGCGTTTATATATGGAGTGGCTTCGACCAGCGAGATACAGCCAAATATGGAGTGGGGTTTTTATTACATCCAGACAAAGCGAAAGCCATTATCAACACTAAATTTATATCGGAAAGGTACGACGTAATCTCTGGCGGATAACAGGGAGAGAGGATCTAACCAGGAGGGGGTCTTTGGATGCACTGCCATACCATCGGCCCTACTTCAGGGCCATTCTGCCTTGTTTTTTTTTCCGCGTTTCCATCCTGTTTCAGGATATTGCGGTCAACACCAGCATCTTTCAGCTGTATGTTGATTCCTAGGCTAGATTACGCTCATCAGCACGCCACGACTTTCTGAGCGACCGGCTCCATACTTTCGTAAGTCACTGGCGCGACTCGAACCCCTTCAAATTCTCGTGCGCTCACGTCGACCACGAGAGTATTCGGGGTTACGGAGAAAGCTGCTAACCTCTCAACCAGGGAGACCGGCCATTCTGCCTTTTAGTACAACTAATTCACTAACCCTATATGTTATGTAGCAGTTTTTTTCAGGATAGGACAATCTCTCAGACACCAGTGACCAACAACCTCGGCCCAGCTCAACTTTAGTCCTGGAAAGATGACGCAGTTGGATAGCTGCCTGTTCAGTCCTAGGCCCAGTTCGTCCTCGGCATCTGAGAGCAGCCAATGAGAGAGTCGGGTCCCTTATGGGGAGGGTTCACCCGTCTGAGTGAGCATGGTCTGAATGTATCAGCTTATGGTAAGTCTGATTCATGTTGCTCTCACTGAGTGTTGTCCTCCACAGGTTCTACCTTTATAAGAGCGGAGTGACGATCTGGTGACGAGTCCGGTGATAGGGACTATGACGAGTGATGGTGTTAGCAGCCCGTGAGCACCACTATCAAAGCGAGAGGTATCTACTACCGAGAGCTACTTCTCAGTATGGGACCAGCTAACCCGTAGCCCACTCCACGTCTACCATACCAGTTTGTTCACCATGGCATCTACCTATTGCCTTACTCGTGATCCTACCTGGGCAAGTATCTTGGTGTTAGTCATTGTCCCAGATGTGAAGATGACTGACTGCCTTACCACCAGCTAGAAACGATGTCTTCACTATCAAGTGCCTGGCTCTGTGGCTTATGATTCTGTTGAAGAACTATTCGAACTTTGATCGCAGTGTCACGATTCAGCTGTGGAGTTACCTGATCGGTGATACCAGCGGTGTGGGTAGGTTGAAATAAGGTGGTAGCATGGACAGTTGTGACTTTCACTACCAGTGAGTGAGATATCGAAATCTCGGCTATATCAGCAGTGCACCCGATACTTCCGGACTCTTCAGGGAAGTGTCCTTGTACTCCGGCCACACGAGAGACAGTAGACCTTAATAACCAGTGTGTGGGCTGGACTTCACTGTCGTCCTCACTCTGAGGTCCCCAGTGCCCGTGATTCGCCACGCCTACCGTCTGGTCAGCGTGGAGAAGACTATACCTGGCCGGAGGCTGGATACATTCGGTGAGGCGGTGGCGAAATTACCGCATAGCGTGTGGCTTGGAGCATGTTACTGTGATGACACTTCCTCCTTGAGGCGACTCTAGTACTGCCCTGTCTTGTCTCGCCTAGATACCGCCAGGCCTTTTTCAGAGTCATCATCATCATCATCCTCATTCATTTTGTATAATACACCATCTTGTCAGGTTGATGTTCGTCCATCTCATGATGTTATCTTCCCACTTGTATCGTTGTCTACCTCTTGCTCGCTTGTCCTCAACCTTGCCCTCCAGTATGGTCTTTGTAAGAGTGTTATGTCTTTTAACGTGGCCGAAATATTTCACATTGCCTCCTCTTTATTTCTTCCATCAACTCTCTCTTCATTCCACGTTTTTCTAGGAACTCTGTATTTGATTGTTATTGTTTCCATGAAATACAACATATTCGTCTGTATATCCACATCTCCAGAGCTTCTATGCGACTTTCTAGTTGCTTGTTCAATGTCCAGGCTTCCGAGCCATACAGTAGCGTTGAATATACGTAGCATTTGACAATTCTCATTTCTAATGCGCTGTTAATCTCTCTAGATGTTAATACTGATTTCATGCTGTTGAAAGCATTTTTGGCTATTCTTATTCCCGGTTTTATTTCTACCTAACTTCTGCCAACATCTGTTATTATTATTGTTTTGTTTTTAGTAGGGCTCACGGTTCCCAGAAGGGCCAGAACGCCCCATTATGTCCCCGCGTGTCGGGTGATCATGCCTGGCCCTGACAAGATCAAGCGCAGAATACTACACTTTGATCTTAGCGAAAGGGCCGAGAAGTGATCATTTGTTATTATGTGTGGCCCTAGGAGGCCAGTAAAAAAATGATTTCAAACTGTATGCGTAACCTACATTGAAAGTATACGATTAAAAATTCAAACATAAATGCAGAACTACAACGTTGATTATAAAATGGGAATATACAAAGATTCTCAAATTGTTATATAAGAATTCTAAAAGACTTTTTCCTTAGTTTATAAATTCTGAATTTACTTCTTTTTCTTTCATTTACCATAGTATACGTCAGAGATTTCTGAGATTTATTATAATATTTTAACTGGTATATAATTTAATATTTACAGCTCTAGTAATATCCCTTGCAATATTATTAGATGATTATGTCCCCTACTCATTTCTTTTCTAGGTGATTTAATTTAGCTCTCTGGTAATTGCAGATAGTGTGGCGCAGGTTTTAACGTGTTGGTATGGGAGCCGAAAATTCAGAAAGCAATGGCAAACTACTAAACGTAAAAACTTGCCAAGACATCAACAACGACAGTAAAATGCTGATGTTTACTGCAACGTCCTGTACGGGATATGCAACTTTAAAAAAATAATATGCTAATTCCGCAGAATGCTTGAACATAATTATTAATAAGTGTAGTGATCAATCGCCGGTCTCTCTGCTCTAGAGGTTACACGACTGTCTCCGTAATCTCGTATAATCTCGTAAGTAACGTGACGTTGCGCGAGAATTGGTAGCTGTTCTCTCATCGTCGGTAACTTACGGGGTATGTGAGCCGGTCGTTCAGAAAGCAATGGCAAACTACTGAGCATAATCTTGCCAAGAAATCAACAATCAGCTGAAAGATGCTGATGTTGACAGCGATGTCCTGTAAAGGATATGCGAAAACAAAACAAAAAAGTGATTAATCAAGGCATTACTATCAATCATGTTATTTTGATATTTTAAATATGCCCTAAGCAACTAGGGAAACGCATGCCAGTTGAATTGTATGATTTATTATTATAAGAGCTACGGAGTTCGTGCTTTGTGCGACGCTTTCCGCGCTGCGGAAAGAGACAGCCATATGGGATAAAAACCCGGTGCAATGAAGTCGACCGTGTCGACTTTTAAGCGACTTTTAAAATGTATTACTATAGGAGAAATTCGCTTAAAAGTCGACAGGTTGGACACCCTTGCACAGGGGATTATCCCATATGGCTCAGTCTCTTTCCGCAGCGCGGAAAACGTCGCACAAAGCACGAACTCCGTAACTCCAGCGAAGACCCTCAGGAGCCTCCGAAAAAATACACTCGTGAACCGAAGGATGCGAACCGGAATCGAAACCACAACCTTCGGAGCCCAAGGCAGACGGCTTGAGCACTTCGCCACGGAGACTCCCCTTATTATACGTGTCGAAAAACAGACCCATTTTTGTTGATGACTACATCATTCTACAACATTTTAAATATCAAGCCTGAACTTCTGCCTCCACAGTTACCTGATCTGATGGTCTCCACCAACTGTCCATACCGATTCATAATGAACAGGCCGTACCGCACTCTGCTGGCACTTGTATCCATTCTGCACCAGGTTCCGTGTCCTTAAGAGAACAAACCCGTTGAATAATGTCCTCTATTTAACCTGCTGTCATTCTTTTTCTTAATTTCATTATGTAGTGGACCTTGTTGTTGTTGTTGTTGTTGTTGTTGTTGTTGTTGTTGTTGTTGTTGTTGTTGTTGTTGTTGTTTAGCACTGGTTCTGAAGTATGCACGTATTCGGAACATTCCTTTTTTTGGCCCATGCACCCCATCCCCCTATGTTCAGAATGTCATTCCCCCGCGTTCGTATTTCCTCCCTTAAATCCGACCCCCCCCCCCCACCCCCCACCCCCCGCGCCCCTGCATAGTATACGTAAAAATGGAAGCTACATTTAATAGCATACTAGAACAAGTCTAGACGTGTACATAAAATGTGATTTGCGGGTCTACTTACGTTATAAAACGAATTTCAGAAAAGCGAGAAGCAAAGAACCGTAAAGTATAGAGGGAAAAACAATATCAAATAATCGGTTGTTGTATTAACGCGATCTTGAAATAATCTTAATCTCTCTCTCCCCCCCCTCCCCCCCCCCCCCCCCCCTCCGAAACCATAACATTGTCCCCGCGAATTCAGTGATCTTTGAATACATCTTGAAGTGTGTTGTTTCCGGTAATAATTCCAGAGAAATATCCAGAATATCAACTTCAAAGAATATCACCACAACATCAGGAGAAACGAAATATATAGTACCTTCACGGTAAAAAATTGTTTATATGATAGGTTCTTTGGTTCAGAACCGTCTCCTTATTTATAGAAAATAATGAAATAGAATGTATTCGTGACCGAATACTATTATATTACACAAGAATCAATTCAGGAGATGGAGGCGAAAGATTTATAACTTTTTTTTAACGTTTATTTCATACAAAGCAATGTATATTTACAAGGTGTAATGTGTGTTTCTTCTGTTTGTGTATATTACAGAGCGTTGCCGTTTGTTAGTGTTAGGTGTCACATGGGTGAATAAAACAAATACATACATATATACAGTTATGATTATATAACATTTATGGCATTGTGCATGTAAACACACATGCCTTGCATATGATTCATTTCCACTTACACAAGCGGAATGTATGTAACACCTGTCCATCTCTCTCTCTCTCTCTCTCTCTCTCTCTCTCTCTCTCTCTCTCTCTCTCTCTCTCTCTCTCTCTCTCTCTCTCTCTCTCACACACACAACACACACACATTTTATCTTGATCTATTTCATGCTTTCTGGAGACTGCAGTACATTGAATGCCGTGAGCTTGCGCATTAAAGATTTAAATTATCATTCCTATTAAATTGTGGCTTCTTTGTAACTTCTGGGTCACTTAGCTACCGAGGTGAAAGTTCATATTGTTGGTGTTGTTGGCCTGATGTCAAATTACAGGATGACGCTTTAGTGTCCTGTAAATGTCCATGACCCATGTTTGGGGGACAAGAATCCGTGATTTATAACTAGCAATTAGAGTCCATGGCCTGTCCCCAGGGAGGTAATTGATTCAAAGCTGTGATAGTGACTGGGTTTCAGATACAATGGGAAGGACTTAAAATCTGACCGCTACAAGCCACTTTAGCTTAGGGTACTTAAAGGGCTTATTTAATTTGTTTATACATTCAAAAATATCATTACCATATAACATCATTTTAATACTTGAGATATCGCCTTGGTTTAAAGGCTGCTACGCGCACACACACACACACACACACACACACACACACACACACACACACACAAACACACACTCGTACACATGCGCGTGCAAAAACATGCACCACACACACACACATACACACAAACATACACCCGTACACATGCGCGTGCAAATACATGCACCACACACACACACACACACACACACACACACACACACACAAACACCTGTATCCACACCCAGACGCATACATATGTTACTGCCAACGGCACAGGCACCCATCCACATTATATTTCATGTTGCACATTCAAATATAATAATGGGACAATTAATAATAATGGTAGCAGTAGTAATAAACGTACTAATAATAATAATAATAATAATAATAATAATAATAATAATAATAATAATAATAATAATAATAATAATTGTAAGATTAATCATACCGTCAATAAACACATTTACCGTTGTGGTATCCTTTGTTTAAAACAAGTTATTTGCTTCTTCTGTAATATGTTCTGTCTTCAGGCAAAACTCTTACGGGATTTGCGCTTGTTGGGCTAAGGTTAGAATGTTTGAGACTTTTTGTTGATAAAATTGTTGGACAATTTCTTTGTTGATTGTTCTGTCATTGTATAATGCTTTGTTTCTTAATGTCCATATACATTTTCTGTACTCTGCCAATCGAACAAGTAGCTTTGTGTGGATGTCTTGTGTGGAGTAAGGAATGGAATTTATCATGATTGCTGTGTAAACATCTGTTATTTGTTTCGGTTGAGCGTTTAGGATGTTTTGTAGGAGACTTCTTGTTTGCATGATTGTGTTGCATTCGTAATAGATGTTTTCTTCTGATTCTTGGACGTTTCGTCTACAAAGCTGACACTGTAGTATTTGTTTAGTTACTTTTGCTGTTCTCTCTGTTGTTTAGGTCATGCTGTAAACAAGCCTATATGTAATTTCCTTTGCTTTTGGGGTAATCTGCTTGTTGTGAATATTAGAGAAAGTTTCGGTATAATCTTTTTTGAAATATCTATGTGCTCTTTTAATTCTGAGGTGTACTGGAGTTGCTTTTAGGTTAACTAAATGCTTGTAGATTGTATGTGTTTTCTTGTGTAGTAATTTTTCGTGTCCTTTAATGGCTGAAATACATGGTTTGTAAAAGTTTGGGAGAGTGCCAAAGTAATGTGAGGATGTATTCCTAATAGGTTTTAAATAAGATAGCCTAATTCCAATGTAATAGTGTGCTAAAGGGTGTTTTTCTGGGTGTTGTAGGATTTTGCTTACGTGTTTGATCCTAAGTGCTTGTATTTTGGTTGATATGTCTTGGAAGGCGATACCTCCATCTTTTTTGTCTTGCATGAGTGTAGTATGTTTGATACTGTAGATGGTGCTGCCAAACACAAAGCGTCTAATCTCTTTGTTTATGTTTGTGACAGTCTGACGTGGGGGATCTAGGACTGTGCACAGATATAGTATTTTTGGAATTATATATGTATTAACAATGGTACTTCTACCAAATATGGTAGTTGTTTTGTATCTGTACTTCTGTAACATATCTGTTATTTTCTTCTCTAGATTTTGCCATGTGTCTTTGTGTGTCTGATTTGGTTGACATGGGAAGACTATTCCGTACACTTTTATAAGATTGTTTGATGTTAAGTCAAATGGAAAATCCGCTTTATTTTTCCATTTGCCCAAGCCCATTATAGTAGATTTTTGGAAGTTGAATTTTGCCCCACTCCCTTTGCCAAAAAAAAAAAAAAAAACGAGAACGTTTCCAAAATGATCCCTACAGATTTTTCAGTTGTCGGAAAGAAAATGGTATCGTCCGCATAAGCACGCAGCTTTTGTTCACCCTTCCCTGGTATGAACGTACCCCTGACATTGTCGTCCTCTCGTATCTTTTCTAGAAGTGGCTCTAGAGCGACAACGTACAGTAATGGGGACAAGGGACATCCCTGTCTCACTGACCTTGTCAACCTGAAAGAATTGGTTAGGGAATGGTTTAATAGAATCCGACTTTCCGGTTTCAAATATAAAATGTTGACCCATGTCCGAAAATAATTTCCCACGTTGCAGTGTGAGAGAGTTTTGTGGAGGTATGAGTGAGATATTCTGTCGAATGTTTTTTTTTTTTTTTTTTTTTTTTTTTTTTTTTTTTGGATCTAAAGAGAGAATTGAGGACTGACAGTTTTTCAGATGTGTGTAGTTAATGATGTCTCATATGAAGTGTGTATGTTCCAGGATATTCCGGAGTTGTACACTACATTGCTGGTCTTCATGAATGAGAGATGACATTACTGGTTTCATTTTATTCGTCAAAGCCTCTAATAAAATCTTGTAGTCTATATTTAAAAGCGAGATCGGTCTGAAACTCTTTAAAAGTGTCTTGTCGGTGTTCTCCTTCGGAATAAGAGTGATGTAAGACGTGTTGAAACTGGATGGGAGTTCATGTTTGTGGAAAGATTCAGAGAATACTGCTAGTAAAAGGGGACCTAGAAGAGGAAAGAAAAACTGATATAATTCAGCGGTAATACAGTCAGGGCCAGGCGACTTGCCCTTCTGCATTCCATGAATCGCTTGTGTTATATCTGTTAGTGTTAATTCAGTATCTAGTGTTAGTTCCTGTTCCTCTGTGAGTTCTTTTGTGAATTTCATAAAGTTTTCTTGCACATGCGCCTGTATGTTTTTATCTGTGTAAACGTTCTTGTAATAATCTTCAAAGGCTACGGCTATTGTCCTTCCCTGTCAATTATCTGGCCTATCTGTCTGCTGCGCTGTATGTTTTGTTCTAAAGCTAGGTATTGTTTACTCGGTATTTCTTGTGTTATAGTTTGTAACTTTGTTCGCAGTAAAGCCCCCTGAAATCGATGATGTCTGTGGAGATCTAATTCTTCCTGTAATGCTATGATGTGTGGTGAATTTTTGTCTGTCTGTAGTAAGAGCTTAATTGCATTTTCCAATACTTTTTCTTGTTGTAGTTTTTGCTTGTGTATTACTGCTGCTAGTGTTTGTGTTCTCTCTCGTATAGTTTGTTTAAGTGTTTCCCAGAGTTCTTGCGCATTACCCTCTGGTATACCGCTTGTGTATGGGAGGATCAGTTTTGTTATGCAATCTACTTATTCCTGATTTTGTAAAAGTGTGCTGTTAAGTTTCCAATGGGGAGATCTTCTAAGATGTGGTGTTGCTTGTTGTAACAAGCTACGTGGAGGGTCTCAAATAGCCTTTCACAATGTTTCAATACTATTCTATAGCCCTGGCTGGGATAGGTCTTTGCTTGCCAACCCTCCTCCGTTCCCCGGACTCACTGTCACTGTCTATTCCGGTCATGGCGCTGGTCGTTATCTGTTCAGTATGATTACTTACACATTTCTTTTTGTTTGACCTGTCCGCTTCATGCGGTGTAGGGTAGTCGTGGTTGTTGAGGGGCGGCAGCGTGGTAACAGGTGTTTGGCAGGCTGGAGGTGTCGAGCTCTCACCGTCAGACAGGCTCTTGGTTGTGCCTCCCCTTTTCCGACTGACCAGATGGAAACCGTCTTCATCCTCCTTACTATGTTGATCTGTCTAGGAGTTCGAAGTGATGAAGAGATGGCGACCCTTAGCAAAGAATACCCAAGAGAATTTTATAAACGTATCAATACAACGGCCGGTCTCCCTGGCCCAGGTGTTAGCGACTTTCTCCGTAATCCCGTATACTCTCGCGAGTAACGTGACGACGGCGAGAATCGGTAGCGGTTCTAGCCGCGTCGGTAATTTGCTGGGTATGTGAGCCGGTCGCTCAGAAAGCAATGGCAAACTACTGAGCGTAATCTTGCCAAGAAATCAACAATCAGCTGAAAGATGCTGATGTTGACAGCGATGTCCTGTAAAGGATACGCAAACATTTATTATTATCAATACAACGATAAACAGAGATGCATGCTACAACCCAACCACCATCATAAACAGCAAAAGAGGTATACCAATATTTAATCCACAACAAAGACTAGCAAGGTGGGCAGAATACTTTCAAGAACTACTTAACCCCACACATAATAACATAGAAAACCTCACTTTTGTGCCTAAAAGCCATGGACAACAAGAACCAAATTTCATCCCTGCAGAAGTCAAAGCAGTTATACAGAAAAGTCCTAAAAACAAATCACCGGGTCCAGATGGAATAACCACAAAGCTATTCGGGCCTGTGGGGAAACCGGAGTAAAATGGCTAACAAAACTTTTAAATATAGTATTGGAAGAAAGAAAAGTTCCAGATTATTGGCAGCAGGCAATAATAGTACCAATATGGAAAAAGAAAGGCCATATGAGAGAGTGCGAAACATAAAGAGGCATGTCATTCCTGAGTGATATAGGGAAAATGTACGCAAAACTATTGGAACAAAGAGCTAGCCCCATTTGTTCAACTGTTCACATATTTGTCTAAGTATAAATAGTCCATCAGTGCAACATTTACCTTTCCATAAACCGAATTGTACTTTGCTTAACTGTTGTTCAACAGTTAAGCAAAGTACAATTCGGTGTTTGGAAAGGTAAAAGTTGCACTGATGCACTATTTAAATTTAGACAAATATGTGGGGGAAAAAAACAACAACATCGAATATAGTGACCAGCAGAATATTGTGTTTGTAGATCAGGAAAAGGCTTTCGATAGAGTAGACAGATACAGATTATGGACTATCCTTGAAGACTGGGATACAAGAGCAATTGTTTAAAAAACCATCATATCCATGCTAGTGCACTCACATATCAACTATCACCCTTACTGAAACCTCAAAATATACCCATGTCCGCAAAACGACAGATAATAAACAGCATATTCACACCAACCCTATGCTACCAATCTCAAACTTGGACTTTATCCAAATCACACTTTTGCAAAATCAACACCTGCGAGATGAGATGCCCGAGGAGAGCTGCCAACTTAACTATCCGAGACCGAGTAAGTGTCAGAGTGTTGGGGAATAGCGACAGGACATAGAGAGGACAAGGGACAGAATAGAGTCAGGACATAGGCAGGGACTACAGAGATAACGATAGACAGGACATAGGTAAGGGCGCAGAGATGTCATAAGACAGGACATCTACAGGACAATAGAGAGATTAGAGACAGGACATAGGCGGGGACACAGAGATGTCAGAGACAGGACATAGACAGGACGAGACCTAGTTATAAAAGGGGACACAAGTTTACGGGACTCTGTCCTGAATTGACTAGACGGCATTACACTGAACGACCCAACACAACACGGGCGGACTGCAGTACGACGTGACTGTTGAGACAGCCCGGTTGTCACGAGAGACACGGAGGTCCAGTGCCACGAGACCAACCGACCAGTGTGAAAACGTCAGACGGGACTCGGACAGTTTAGAGGAAGGACGTTTGTGTTTCTGGAGCGAGTGTATAGCTTTTGCGAGAGTGCTAGCTGGCTTGCCATGTTTGAAGATGGCGAGTATCTGAGTGCAGGGGTTGTGTAATTGCCTGAGTGCTATAAGTGTTTGAAAGGCGGCACTTTTGTATATAACGATTTAACCGCCTCGTGTGCACATTGTGACGATGATCAGGTTCTCCTGAATAAACAGTGAATACCACACGTACGACTGATGTCTTCTTGAGTGCGTGTGAAGGATTTAAGAATACCTGTGTGCGTGTGAGACGTTGACAGTAAGAAATGCTGTTAACAGACAGACTGTGGGATCAACACATTGTGCCACATTTATTGAAAGACAAAAGATCAAGTGGTTTGGCCATGTTGTTAGAATGCAGCACCATCAACTACCATCATGGCCTTACATCAAAGATCATCTGTGACGAGAGCAAGAGGACGTCTAAGAAGAAAATGGACTGACGACATCAAAGCATTGTACAATCACACGGAATGACATTATCCAATGCCGCCCATCGGGCGCTGGGGCCAATTTATTCCTCCCCACGACGCTTGACGGCAGAAGTGGAAGATGATGATGATGATGACGATGGTGATGGTATAGGTGTATCAATCAATCAATCAATCAATCAATCAGGTGCCGTCTCCACAATGAAGGTTTGCTGCAATGGATCTCCAACACTGTCTGTCTCTCGCCCTCACTGTACATTCTGTCAGGCTGATGTTCGTCCATCTCTTGATGTTATCTTCCCACTTGTATCGTTGTCTACCCCTTGCTCGGTATGTTTTTATAAGAGTATCAAGTCTTTTAACGTGGCCGAAATATTTCACTTGCCTCCTCTTTATTTCTTCCATCAACTCTCTCTTCATTCCCAGTTTTTCTAGGACCTCTGTATTTGATTGTTTTTGATTCCATGAAATACAACATATTCGTCTGTATATCCACATCTCCAGGGCTTCTATGCGACTTTCTAGTTGCTTGTTCAATGTCCAGGCTTCCGCGCCATACAGTAGCGTTGAATATACGTAGCATTTGACAATTCTCATTTTTAATGCGCTGTTAATCTCTCTAGATGTTAATACTGATTGCATGCTGTTGAAAGCATTTTTGGCTATTCCTATTCTCGTTTTGATTTCTACCTAACTTCTGCCATCATCTGTTATTATTATTGTTTTTTTTTAGTAGGGCTCACGGTTCCAGAAGGGCCAGAACGCCCCATTAGGTCCCCGCGTGTCGGGTGATCATGCCTGGCCCTGGCAAGATCAAGCGCAGAATACTACTACTTTGATTTAGCGAAAGGGCCGAGAAGTCGATCATCTGTTATTATGTGTGGCCCTAGGAGGCCAGTAAAAAAATGATTTCCCCACAGAGGGGGATTACTGAAATAGTTAAAGGAATCCTACATTGAAAGTATACCTTTAAAATATTAAACATAAATGTAGAACTACAGCGTTGATTATAAAATGTAAATATATAAAAGATTCTAAATTGTTATATAAGAATTCTAAAAGATCTTTTCCTTACTTTATAAATCTGACTTTGATCTATTACTTTCATTTACAGAATAGAATAGAGATTGAGAGATTTGTATTAGTAAAATATTATAGCTGGTATATGATTTAATATTTACAGTTTCTAGTAATATCCCTTGCAATATTATTAGATGATTATGTCCCCTACTCATTGCTTTTCTAGGTGATTTACATTTAGCTATCTGGTAATTGCAGATAGTGTCGCGCTGGTTTTAACGTGTTGGTATGGGAGCCGGTCATTCAGAAAGCAATGGCAAACTACTGAACATAAAACTTGCCAAGACATCAACAACGACAGTAAAATGCTGATGTTTACTGCAACGTCCTGTAAGGGATATGCAACATTAAAAAAAAATCTGCTAATTCCGCAAAATGCTTGAACATAATTATTAATAAGTGTAGTGATCAATCGCCGGTCTCTCTGGTCTAGAGGTTACACAACTGTCTCCGTAATCTCGTATAATCTCGTAAGTAACGTGGCGTTGCGCGAGAATTGGTAGCTGTTCTCTCCGCGTCAGTAACTTACGGGGTATGTGAGCCGATCGCTCAGAAAGCAATGGCAAACTACTGAGCACAATCTTGCCATGAAATTAACAATCAGCTGAAAGATGCTGATGTTGACAGCGATGTCCTGTAAAGGATATTTGCGAAAACAAAACAAAAAGTGATTAATCAAGGCATTACTATCAATCATGTTATTATGATATTTTAAATATGCCCTAAGCAACTAGGGAAACGCATGCGCAGTTGAATTGTATGATTTATTATTATAAGAGTTACGGAGTTCGTGCTTTGTGCAACGCTTTCCGAGCTGCGGAAAGAGACAGCCATATGGGATAAGAACCCGGTGCAATGAAGTCGACCGTGTCGACTTTTAAGCGACTTATAAAAATGTATTACTATAGGAGAAATTCGCTTAAAAGTCGACAGGTTGGACACCCTTGCACAGGGGATGATCCCATATGGCTCAGTCTCTTTCCGCAGCGCGGAACACGTCGCACAAAGCACGAACTCCGTAACTCTAGCGAAGACCCCCAGGAGCCTCAGAAAAAATACACTAATGAACCGAAGGATTAGAACAGGAATCGAAACCACAACCTTCGGAGCCCAAGGCAGACGGCTTGACCACTTCGACATGGAGACTCCCCTTATTATACGTGTCGAAAGACAGACCCAATTTTGTTGATGACAACATCATTCTACAACATTTTAAATATCAAGCCCAAACTTCTGCCTCCACAGTTATCTGATCTGATGGTCTCCACCAACTGTCCATACCGATTCATAATGAACAGGCCGTACCGCACTCTGCTGGCACTTGTATCCATTCTGCACCAGGTTCCGTGTCCTTAAGAGAACAAACCCGTTGAATGATGTCCTCTTTTTAACCTGCTGTTATTATTTGTCTTAATTTCATTATGTAGTAGACCTTGTTGTTGTTGTTGTTGTTGTTGTTGTTGTTGGTTGTTGTTGTTGTTGTTGTTGTTGTTGTTGTTGTTGTTGTTGTTGTTTAGCACTGGTTCTGAAGTATGCACGTTTTGTGAACATTCCTTTTTTTGGCCCATGCACTCCATCTCCCTATGTTCAGAATGTCATTCCCCCGCGTTCGTATTTCCTCCCTAAAAATCCCCCCCCCCTCCCCCCGCGTATAGTATACGTAAAAATGGAAGCTACATTTAATAACACATACTAGAACAAGTCTAGACGTCTACATAAAACGTGATTTGCGGGTCTACTTACGTTATAAAACAAATTTCAGAGGAGCGAGAAGCACAGAACCGTAAAGTATGGAGGGATAAACAATATCAAATAATCAGTTCTTGTATTAACGCGATCTTGAAATAATCTTAATCGCCCCCCCCCCCTCCCCTCCGAAACCATAAAATTCTCTCCCCGGTTGGGGGGGGGGGGAGGGGGGATTCCCCACCAGTTGAGAGCTACTGCCTTAGGATTTTGATGGGTGACCTACAGCTGGTAACACCTACAGCTGGTAACACCTACAGCTGGTAACACCTACAGCTGGTAACACCTACAGCTGGTAACACCTACAGCTGGTAACACCTACAGCTGGTAACACCTACAGCTGGTAACACCTACAGCTGGTAACACCTACAGCTGGTAACACCTACAGCTGGTAACACCTACAGCTGGTAACACCTACAGCTGGTAACACCTACAGCTGGTAACACCTACAGCTGGTAACACCTACAGCTGGTAACACCTACAGCTGGTAACACCTACAGCTGGTAACACCTACAGCTGGTAACACCTACAGCTGGTAACACCTACAGCTGGTAACACCTACAGCTGGTAACACCTACAGCTGGTAACACCTACAGCTGGTAACACCTACAGCTGGTAACACCTACAGCTGGTAACACCTACAGCTGGTAACACCTACAGCTGGTAACACCTACAGCTGGTAACACCTACAGCTGGTAACACCTACAGCTGGTAACACCTACAGCTGGTAACACCTACAGCTGGTAACACCTACAGCTGGTAACACCTACAGCTGGTAACACCTACAGCTGGTAACACCTACAGCTGGTAACACCTACAGCTAAACCTCAGTGTTTGTTTCTTCTTTCCACGATATCACCATACTCTCACAATTCCGCTACCTCCAACATTTCATTACTCATTGAGCGAAGAGAACAGGAGAGAAGACTCAGAAGAGAACAGAAAAACAGAATACACATACATTTATTTTCATTAGGCGAAATATTGTCTTTATGGTGATATTTCTGTTTTCTATAATAATGCCCTCTGGTTTCACATACACCTAACATGTTAATATTCAGTCTTCTCATTTCTTTGTTAATGTTATCAAAGTTTGGGATAGGTATGGATAATTTTCTTTAAATCGTGTGTGGTCCTAGGAGGCCAGTAAAATAAAAAATGTCGATTGAGAAGAATTCTGGCGAGTATCTTCCCTGCAATTAAAAGCAAGGAGATGCCTCGGTGGTTGTCACAGGATTGGCGGTTTCCTTTACGTTTGTAAAGGAGGACTATTGACGCGTCCTTGAAATCTTGTGGCATGGTCTCGTTCACCCATATGTTTGTGCAACAGCTGATTCAGAGCAACACACATCAAGGTGACATAGTCATCTACACCGATGGATCAGTGGTGAGAAACAAACGTAGTGGCTTCGCTTTATTGCAAAGGCTAACGGACGAGTCTTGAAAAAGGAGAGTCTGGCATATGAGACTACGACCTCCAGCATGAGAATGAAGGTGCAGGCAGTAATAGCGGCATTCCAGTGGCTAGAGGAAACTACTATAAGACACGTTATATTCATTACTGATTCAAAGAGTAAGCTTAGCAAGGTGGAGAAAGGAATGCTTGCTTGCTTGCTTGTGTTCGTTGGCTTGAGCTCCAACGCGAAGTCCTGTATGTCGGATGAAGGCATCCTGTTGTCCAACATCAGTGTGATGTCATACAGGACCTGAGTTTTGCGTGAGTATCGGTTGTCCCATGTCTGGCTTATTGTTGTGCAGACTGGTGGTTCCTCGCCGTACAGGCAGACACTCTCCGACTTCGGAGGAATCGGCGATCCTACTGACTTTAGCCAGGACCCCGAAGGGACCTGTTGCCCAGGACGCTCGACGAGGACGCGTCAATAGGTCTTGGCCAGTATATAACCCGGCCCTGGTGCCTTAGAAACACCTCTGCGTCCCGGAGAAAGGAATGTTTCGTGTGGAATAGCTCTCGTCGCTTCAGAGGTCACAAATCGTGAGAATTGTTTGGATACTTTGCCATTGTCCATGCAGGTGTACGGGGGAATGAACAGGCTGATAGGCTAGCAGGGAATTCACCTCTTGTCGTGGACTTGTGGGACCAGGTGGATGTGACGAAACGACGCTTCATCTGTCTTTGGTCTATTAGCTTTCGGCTAGATTCGGCGCGTCATCAGGAACTTTCCCGGTTATTTATAGCCTGGGGGAAGTCGATGGGATTTCCGTCTAGAATCTTCTCGAAGCACCTGGATGTGAGGGACCAGAGTTGCTGGGTGCTCCATCAAATTCGCGTGCAGAAGAATCTGGAAATTCTAGTACGTCGAATGAATGTTATCCGTGAAGTTGACTTGCAACAAGAAGCACTTGTTTCTCGTTCGCTTCGGTACGCACGCAAGGAGCAATGCGGCTGGAATTGTCATTCACTTTCTACCTCTCAAGGCGTGAGGACGCATGGCTTTGTTAGGCCAATTGTATAGCGACTCACCACAACCAAGTTGCAGCTGACTGTTATCCCATTATGGCATGCTTGCCCATGAACAGTTCTGGTAGCTGACTGGAGTCTGGTTCAAGTAATTCAGGTATTTACTTGCTTAATTAATTTAACTTTGAAATTGATCACAAAACACAATCGTTTTAATCTCATTAAATATGCGGTTGTCTTTGCATCGCTGATGAGAATCCGATCGATAACGTGGTTGAGAATCTAGGAAGATCTACACCTGCACCTGTCGCGTTTGTTGACAAGCGTGTGTAGTTGCGGTAACTGTTTGAAATGTAGGCCTGCGATATTGGCGTATTGTGTTCAGCTAGTATTTACCATGTGTGGTAAACCGCTGCATATACTAGGTTGCTGTTCTATAATAGGATACAGTTACTAGTGTATGATAGGAACCTAACTTATGGCAGTCAGTAGCTAAAGCTAGAAGACTGTTGGATGCCAGGTAAGTTGTTAGTTGGAGAATTCAGTGATGTGCTTAGCTATTAAGTAAAGAGAGCACTATAATGCTAGCCACATGGAATGATGTAACTATTGTGTGTTAACGTAATTGTGAAGTCATGTGGTGGAACTGTGGAATTCTGTGAGAAGGTAAGTTCTTCATTGATGATGATGATGATATATATATATATAGATATATATATATATATATATATATATATATATATATATATATATAATATATATATATATATATATATATATATATATATATATATATATATATATATATATACACATCATAACACATCATTCATATATTAGGTCATGTTATGTGATACTTCTAGGAGCGATACCGAACGGCGAGTGGTTCGACGCGTGATAACAATGCGTTACCGTCGCGATGTAAACATGCGTTCTTAATTCTTTTCTTTACTGTCCTGTTCTTTCATGCTTACATAAGTACGAGTCAGTGCTGATGTGATAGAAGTATGGAGAGACGAAAGGAGGTTGGAAGAGGCACGGGGGAAAATGGGATATGGGGATTGAGAGCAAGTTAAGAAATTATGACACTGGTGAACCAGGTCAGTTGTGAAGTTCGGCCCAGGCCAAGGCTAATCCACTTCGAAGATCAGAACTGGTGCAGAACCCTTGGAACATGTGGGGAACCTGTTTTGCCAAGATGACTTGTTGACTCTAGGGAAGAGTTTAATAAGAAGAGTTTCGCTACAGGGTGGACAGGATGTTCCACCAGCGAAAAAGAGTGTGTGAATACGTTATGTGATCATGTATTATTACTATATCCCGAGTGATGGTACATTGATCGTTATTATGGTTACTATTGAATGTATACTGTAAGGTTGGGGTCCAGTAGCGCCTCACCTTAATGTTTAGTTCTGTTAACTCTAGAACTAGGATAACAAGTGACGTTAGCGACAATTGGTAGATGAATAGAGATATGTGAGACGTACGATCAGACTCATCATTTTTGTTACATACTCTGTTTGACTGACTGTTCTTTGAAGCCATCTGACATTGACGGATACCCATGCTTTACTACTCTCCACATAGAGATGATGCTCTAATTAGTTGAATAACTAATTAGCATGACTGAGGGTTGAGTAGTCAATGATTTGATGCATGTGGACCAATGTTTGGGGCCGACTACTCTCACTAATCGCTCTTCCTTTCAGGAGTTGCCTGTTGAGGAACTAGCCTACTACAATTGTTGTTTGTCTGAAACCACTTCGAATACCATAGCGAAGGGTAGAACCACTTACTTACCACGCCTGACTCAAACACATCTTGTGAAAGGGTGAATCATCCTGACTGAATGATTCTCACCAAGTTGATTCAAGTGCCCTGAAATTGCACATGTGGGACGTGATGGTTTGTTTCTTTTCTGACAGTTTGAAGATGCTCTATTTCAGCAAATAAATGTTCAGCAACCTGAGCAATCACGCTCAACTGTAAGAGACAATTGACTTTATACGGAATGATGTTGCTAGGTTCACCCAGTGAGATATATCAAGGTGGGATAATCTCAGCTCTGGGAGCTCATCAAGTCCAGGTCTTTTGTTGATCCGCCTAAACGTTGGAAACTTACAGCAGAGAGTAGCACATAACCTTGTGTTTACCTACGTCAGCCCTAGTAGCAGGTCATGATGAGACCTACACCAGCTTACGTATTGTAACTAAAGTGTTAACAGTTATATAGGACAACTAATTATTGTCACAATGAACATTGGTGCCGTGACTTGTGAAATAGATGCGTAATCAAAGTAACTATAGTGTTGACAAACTGTGAAATGGTTTTCTCAGATGACTCTTGTGAACTCGCAACAGAACTATACTATTACCCATCAGGGGTACGTGATACTATTCAGGGACCATTAGATTGGTCATTGGCTACAGACATTTATTGAAGTAGTTAGTAACTGGGGTCACCTCAAGAAGGTGGGTCTCCCAGCCAGGCTGTCTATAGAGAACTGTGTAGTGCCTTTAACAGTGAATCTTTAGGAAGTGATGGAATGCAGATCATCTAGTTGAGTGAATTCCAAGTGGTTAACTCCTCTTGTTGTGGATCCAAGCTCTGGGGACGGAGTGGTCTCCAAGGTTCTAGTCATCTCACTGGAAAGAAGCCGGGTGAGTGGCGGACCAACTAGACGGGACATCTGCATCCAATCTACTTCTCAGCCTGATGATGAATTGAGCCATATCTCTGATTCTGTCTCTACTCTATCCTCTACTTTTGTAAATATAATTATTCTATCAGGGTGTTCAATTCAGTTCTACATTCTCAAGGGTAGAATAAAACTTTGTGTATGTTGACTTACTCTTTGTATATTATTGAGTGTGGTCTCGGACGATGACTCATTGTTCATTGTCCCAAGGGAGTAGGTAGATAGTGGTGGTCTAGAATCTGGAGGGGCTTGTAGACTTAATTAACTAATACGAGGTCAACAGCAGAGAAACCAGTGTAATCTACCTGTCCAGCCCCTGGGGTCAGAATACACGGGAGTGCTAGAGACACCTCGGGTGTGGTTAACTCTCACTACCCAAGGCGATCATTTCACAGTGGAGAAGGCGGAAGAACAGACTGAGAACCCATATGTGTGGAAAGAATGAGATTGCGGGGGGTCGGCAGGGGTTCTGGAGGAATCTTAAAACTAGAGGGAAGACCAGGAGAACTTTTATTCAGATAGCGGTGGGAACGATTAATAGTATAACTCTTCGCTGACTGTTGAACGAGGGGACGGAGCACGTATGTGAATGCCTTGAGTGCAGTGATGTCGTTTCTTAACTCAACTCAACTCAGCCCAACTGTGTGGTGATTTTGGGTGGCTGAGTTTCGGCTAGTCCATATAATGTGTCTATACTCAGCTAATGATACGAGTAATTTAGCGTAATTGTCTTTTGTTGTTGTAGCTATTGTATTTAGAAAGAGTGCTTTGTATATGTCAATTTTCTTTCGTGTCTGTGTTTCTATTAGCTGTTGTAATGCCACACTCGGCTGTATCAGTGTTAGTGGTATGGACACCACACTCGCCTGTATCAATGTTAGTGGTATGGACACCACACTCGGCTGTATCAATGTTAGTGGTATGGACACCACACTCGGCTGTATCAATGTTAGTGGTATGGACACCACACTCGGCTGTATCACTGTTAGTGGTATGGACACCACACTCGGCTGTATCAATGTTAGTGGTATGGACACCACACTCGGCTGTATCAATGTTAGTGGTATGGACACCACACTCGGCTGTATCAATGTTAGTGGTATGGACACCACACTCGGCTGTATCAGTGTGAGTGGTATGGACACCACACTCGCCTGTATCAGTGTGTTAGTGGTATGGACACCACACTCGGCTGTATCAATGTGAGTGGTGCGGAGCTCAGTCACCGGTCGTGACTACGGCTACTGTTGATCAGGGTGTAGGCTCTGCGAATGACAGTGAGAACGGGTGAGCAATCCTTCAAGACAAGTTTATGAATCTAACTTGTTCATGGCCTACATGTCTCATATAGGAAATTTAACATAGCATGCGCTATCTGTCTTTGCACATTTGATTCCTTATACTGAGATCTACAACAGCACACTGATCTAATGAAAACAGCACACAAATGATATTCTATTCCTTCTTCTTCTTATATTTAAATCGACTATGAATAACCACTCAGATACTCTACGTCAAAGACTACTGTCCTAGTAACATACGTATTCTAACCCCTGATTAATCATGGAAACATGAACCACAATTCACCCCATGAATTAACATCACATATTATGGGATGAGTTAAATGGAATGAAATAAATTCATACGCCACAAATACGACGTCACGATATACATTAACAAACCGTTAAATCTATGAGACAATACAAGTCATCTTCCAAGTATGGAAACACACAAACCACACTCCATACGATGAATTAACATCACATATTATTTGATGAATTAAATGGAATGAAATAAAATCACACACCACAACTATAAGGTCACGATGTACATGAATGAAACATTAAATCTATGAAACACCACAAGTTATCTTCCATAGGTAAGAGTTGTAATTCTAGCAATCATCTTCTGTTGTAGAGTAAACGGTTAGACGAATTATCTACACAAAGTCCCGATGATATTTTCACAAGGGTTTTATTTATAATAAGTCCACAATTATAAAGTATGTTGTATGATGATCTCAGAATACCAAGGATGTTGACATGTTCAGATCCCAGTGGTAACTACCCAATAACCCGCTACGTCACGACTTGAGCATCCTTCTTACTGTTCTATATGGATGCTCAAGCGTGCTGTAGTCTTGCACCCCTAAGCTAATACTACTATGATATTCATTCTGCTACACCTCCCTGTGTTTTAAAAGACTTTTCTTCTTCAAAAGTCTTAATTCCTAACCCCTTTATCCTACACCTTCTCTCCTTACCTCCCATAATTTCTCTCAGCCACCCCCAAACTAACTCTATTTTAGGTGAATATTTCCTTCCAATTGTACCACATAGCAAACCCTATGAAGTTATATTTCTTCTTCGTTTCTGGCTCTTCAAAGTTTCTTTACAAAATATATATATCATAAGCATGGCACGTATCAATCGTTATCGTACACTTGACATTATGAAATTTCTCATTCACACAACACAGGATAGACAGAAAATATGTAGTAAAAAAAAGTATAGAAGGGGTGCGCACCCAATTTATGAAAAGTATAAGAGAATGAATAGTCAACACAATCACATTTACCTCTCTTGCCAACGAAAAAACTTTTGTAAAAAAGGTTTTTTTTTAAAAATATATCTTATGAAATACATCTCTGTTCACTATAAATTAAGTTGATCTAAGTTTTCTCAACATTTATATACTCAACATTTATATTGCCATCCACAACCTTGTCTATATTTCACTTATCTCACCTTTAACCACGAACCAATGTTCATATTCCATGAACATTTTAAATTAATTAACGCTGTTTTTTCACAGCTCCTATATCTTGCCCCCTCACATCCCATGACACGCCTCCTTGTTTATCTAGTCCATATACCCAACCTTATATGCTGCCATTTACAGCCCCTTTTTATCTATTCTCTATTAACCAACTATCATAATCCAGACGTTTGAGTTATACATGAACCGTGACAAGGGATATTTTTTAAAGAACGTACGGGAATTCACGCTTCTCTTGGATCAAGGAAAGACACGCTTGACGGTAATTAATTAGAGTATAACTCAAACGTCTGGAGTTCGTATTATTTAGTAGCCATCCAAACGTGACTTCAGTGATATCCTTCTTCCAGCGTCCTCGGTTTCGTTACTTTCACTCTCACTTTCAGCCCCTGGTCGGGCCCCTACCAGACTTGCAGTTTCTTTTCATCACCCTGACAGGGCTCTTCAAGGCGTCGACTTGAAACAGTTTAAGAGAAGCGATTACAGTAGGTTCTCTTTTTCAACAGGTCGGCAACCCACTATGCCTTCCCGTATCCAAAAAGACCAAGGCAAGTAATTCGCCTTCTTCTTGACATCTCGAAAATCTGTATTTTCTAAGTTGGTTGTAGCTGTTTTACTTTTGAAAGTTGAAAAATTTCGATCTTGGGCAGTTCAAGTAAGTCAGTGACCTTCAGACAAGCAAGGTCAACCAACGGCTGCGATAACGGTGGGATAAAACTCACATCATAGAGATGACAGTCAGGTCATTCCAGTCCATGATGACAAACAGCTTCCGATCTTGATAAACAGCTTATTATGTTAAGATCTATTAGTTCGTTCAACTATATATGGCGGCGCTCCAATCGAGTAGCCGAAAAAAAAACGCTTTGTGGTGGTTTTATTTCAAGTTACACACTTTCGTAAGGTGGTGTGGTCTGGATCATCCTTTGAGCATTGCTTTTGATACGATTTAAATTTACTTGGTAACTTCATACATTGTTGTCGTCGCAGCAAGCCGAGAAAAAGCGTTCACTGAAAGTTCTTCGTTGTGTTGCGTCTTTTGATAGTACTTCTGCATTGTGTCCGCGACATCTAAGTCCAAATCCTGGTCACGGCACCATTTTTACTCTGTTGTAGTGTAAACGGTTAGACGAAATATCTACACAAAGTCCCGATGATATTTTCACAAGGGTTTTATTTATAATAAGTCCACAATTATAAAGTATATTGTATGATGATCTCAGAATACCAAGGATGTTGACATGTTCAGATCCCAGTGGTAACTACCCAATAACCCGCTACGTCACGACTTGAGCATCCTTCTTACTGTTCTATATGGATGCTCAAGCGTGCTGTAGTCTTGCACCCCTAAGCTAATACTAATATGATATTCATTCTGCTACACTTCCTTAAAACATAATTAATTATCCACAAGATTTCCCAGCTAGGCTTACGATTACTTTCACCATAAGCAAGAACGATATTAGGGCTGGAGAATTCCCCCCAGGGTTGATGTTTGTTAAGTGGGCCATATTGGACCATGTGTTAGTAATCTGACAATGGATGAGATAAAGATTAGTTAGTTAGTTAGTTAGTCCTTCCTCTTGAGCCTAAGGCGGCGCATAGGGCAGAAGTCCTGTCTCTCCATGCGTGGCTGTTCGCTGCTACCTGTTGTAGATCTTGGATATTTACTTGGCCGTTGAAAGAGCCTTCTCTAATGATGGTTCTACGCAGGGTCTCTCTTGGTCTTCCCCGTTTTCTTTTCCCTACTGGTGACCATATGAGGGCTTGGTAGGGGAGTCTTGACTTGTCCATTCTGAGTACATGGCCGATGTAGTTCCAATGGCGTCTTCTTATGAAATTGGATACTGTATCTTGCTTAGTCTCTTGTCTTATTTGCGAATTGGTTCTGAAGTCTGTCCAGTGGATGTTTAGAAGTCTTCTAAGACATTTGTTCTCAAAATTGTCTAATATTTTATCTAAAGCTACCGTTGATTTCCAACTTTCACATCCATACGTTAACACTGGAATCACACAAGAGTTGAAGATTTTAAGTTTTGTGTGTTTGCTGAGTGTCTTTGACTTCCAGATGTTTGACAGTTATTGAAGGCACTAGATGCCAGTGCGATTCTAGATGATATTTCTGGTGTTGAGTCCCCTGTAGATGACATTTTGCTTCCTAGATATGTGAAGCTGTTGACTTTTTCAAGAACGTAGCTGTTCAATTTGGTGTCATCTGAACTGTTGGTAAGATCAATAGTCTTTGTTTTTGTGGTGTTAATTTGGAGACCAATTTGAACTGAAACATTTTGGAGGTGGTTTATTTTCTCTTGGGCATCCGGGTGTGTTGAACTCAAAAGCACTATGTCGTCGGCAAAGTCCAGGTCTTCTAGAATTTTGTAAACCAATGGATACCCATATTTGTGTTGTTTGTGCATTTGCGCATAACCCAATCGATAGCTATTCCAAAAAGCATCGGTGATAAGACACAACCCTGTTTCACTCCTGTTTCGACTGAGAACCAGTCAGAGTTGCCTGTTTCTGTTCTTACGCAGCAACATGTCTCTTTGTAGAAAGATTTTATGACGTTGGTATATTTGGTAGGAAAACCATAGATGTTAAGTAGATTCCAAAGTGAAGGACGGTGGATGCTGTCGAAGGCTTTTTGAAAGTCGACAAAGTTGATGATTAATTTCGACTGGAATTCTACGGAGTCTTCAATGATTATTCTGAGGGTGAAAATGTGGTCTATGCATGACCGTTTTGGTCTGAAGCCTGCTTGTTCTTCTCTGAGCCTTTCATCTATCGCCTTTTTCAATCTCTCAAGTAACATGCTACAAAAAAGTTTTCCTGGTACTGATAATAGAGTGATACCACGCCAATTATTGCAATAAGACATATCGCCCCTTTTTAGGCAGTTTGAAAATTACACCATCTTTCCACTGTTGTGGTGGGGATTCGCTTTGCCAGATTTCATTGATCAGCTGTAACAAACGTTGTATGGTGTTCTCACCTGCTGCTTTGAGCATTTCTCCTGAGATTTCATCTTCACCAACAGCTTTGTTGTTCTTCAATTTTTTGATGGCTAAGATAAAGATTAGTCAATAAAATTATGTGTAACTTAGATAATCTCCGAACTAATTCCTTCGACTAATATATATATATATATATATATATATATATATATATATATATATATATATATATATATATATATATATATATATATATATATATATATATATATATATATATATATATATATATATATATATATATATATATATATATAAAGAAATATGTTAGTTCATAAATTAAGCACGTAATTAATATCTCGTAACTCTACTCGTCTACTGAGTAACCAGGGTTTCATTTCAGCCTGTCGGCATCTCTTACTTTCGATTATTAATTCTGGTTTTCTAGCCATGTTTAATGCAATATGGGTTGTCCCTGCTTGCTTTGAGTTTTCCCATGTTGGCAAGCAGCTTGACACAAACATTGTACTAATTCTAGTATGTTATCTACTACTAATTTTAATAATATCATCTATATAAGGCGTGCACTGGCTCTCACTAGGTTTGGTTCGAATTAGTTACGGCTTAACAAGAACCAGGTTAAAGGTTTCTAAAACACGTACTAGTGTTTCATCTAGCCAATGAGGAACTCAGGCACGAGGAAGAAGACTTTGCCACGTCTTTCCACCGTCCGGTATCGTGATCAAATGAAAGCATGGGTTTTCTCCCAGGGCAGA
>JACEFZ010015553.1:0-83075 GCA_014155875.1 Cepaea nemoralis
TTCATTTTTTTTCCCCAAAGCATTTTGGAAAAAGCTTGGGGTGGAAAATTGCCGAAATTTTTAAATTTGGGGGGGGTTTGGCCCCCTATCAGATTGGATAGTATCTGGAAAGCCTATCCTAGAAAAAATATGGAAGAAACACTTCCATTATGTCATTGGCAGTTATGTTCTTTAACGGAATAGCTTCTGGCCAGCGACTACATTGATCAATGACAGGTTAGAATAAATTATTCCCTCTAGTTGTTGTATGACTAAGAGGGCCCACTATGTCAACCGATAGCTTTTCAAAGGTCGACTGGCTAAGTCGGTAACTTGTAACTTTGCCTGTGGGTGTTTACCTTTTTTAACCAGTTTCTGGCAGGTGTCACAACTTCTGCAATATTCTTTAATGTCATTGCAAAATTTTGGCCAGTGAAATTGTGTCAATAACCTTGATCTGGTCTTAAACGTATGCCATATGTCCTGCAAGAGGTATATCGTGTGCAAGATGTAAGGCTTGCTTGCGATAACTAGTTGGCAAAACAGTTTGCTCTGTGGTATCGTCACCTCTGGTGTAATACCTGGTGAGTATGTCATTTTTCATAGCAAAATGCCATTTTGCATTCTTGGTTACTTTTGGCTTTCGACCGATCAGGTCAAAGTATTTTGACAATGAAGGATCAGCTTTTTGGGCTGTTACAAATGCTTCCTTCATGGTGTTAGTAGGTAGTGAAACTGGGCTGAGTAATTGTATAGCCTCAGTTTGATTTATTTCATCTTGCACTCTAGCCGTAGCTCTTGTTACTGCGTTCACACACTCAATGATATCAGATGATGATGATGGAACAATAGTTTCAATGATGTCATGAGAACTTAGTGCTACATTAGCTACTTTACAATCAATAGGTGGTGTGACATTTTCAATGATGACATTTGATGGTGATGTTATGGTATCATCAATACATGAAGATGTTATGTCATGAGGTTTATCATTTACCTCAGGTAAATTACCAATAATTATATCACAAACTGGACTGGTTAGTGCAGCGCACTTTACTTTCCCAGTGAGGAAAGGTGTTTCAATATATGCCCATGCTAATGGGTATTTCTCAATATTGCCTGAGAATGTTCTACATGTTACATGCCTGCCTGTGTAGTCTGTAGGCATTATGAACGTTCTTTTCAGGCCAATGAGTGTACTTCCTGTGTCGCGAAGGACTGTAGCATATTTGCCATTTACATATCCGTGATGGATGTTTATCCTGCCTTTTGAACCTACCACCAAATTAGCTTCTTCATTGGCAATAGGGATGGTATGACCGCATGTTAAAATACCATCTTCATAGAAAGTATTACAACAGAGCATTTGTTTGCGCTGAATATGTCAAAAGCCTGTGCTGAGTTCACAGGATGTTTCTCTGGCTCTTCTTCTTCAGACGCGGAACTATCAAACAAGGCGGCATTTGATTTCTTGGTCATATGCCTGCCCTCACACTCTTTCCGATGGTGTCCGTACGCCTTACAGAGGAAACATTTACTCAAACTTTTGAAGGATTTTCGCTCCTTATCTTGTTGATTTACCCTGTGTAGTAGGGAAGTCTGGTAGCGAGGGTTTTTATCACACATCTCACTCTGATGATGAGAATATTTACAATAATTGCAATGATATAACTTCTCAGAGGTAGGCCTACGAGGTTTCTGCCTACTATAGGGTTGTTTGTCATAATTAGCCGCTGCTACAAAGTTAATGTTAGTATCTTCAGTAGCAAAGCAATGTTTGTTGGCTGTGTAGTAAGCCGAACCCCGTCTTTCAATTTCATCCACACTAGAGCATTCATTCTCTAACAAAAATTTAGCAAAGGCTGAAGGAATAGATGACACAATTTTGTCTCTAATGATTAGATCTTCCAATCTCTGATAACTTTTTTCAATTTTGGCTGCTGACGTCCATTTGGTGAAAATATCACGGACTAAGCAGAGGTAGTCAGAGAACGTTTGAGTCGGTTTTGGGCTCAATTTACTGAACTGTTCTCTGTAACCTGCCTCATCTAACATAAAATGTGCCATAATCTTAGATTTCAGATAATGGTAATCTTTTCTGAGGTCTTTGGGGATGGTTTCAATAACTTTAAGAGGTTCCCCTGACAAACTCCTCATGTATACAATATTCCATTCAGACAGTGGAACTTGATAATGTTCCATTAAAGTTTCAAAATTTTGGGTAAAGGCTGCGATGCAGTCACCCGAGGTATAATTACGTACAATACCTTGATATTTCTTATACTGATTTTCTTTCTCTAGTCTTTCAGATTTCTTAGACTCTTTGTTAATGGCAGTCTCGGTGTCAAGTTGTTTTATCTTCAACTGTAACTCCAGTTCTTCTCTCTTACTCTGAGCTGCTATTTCTGCCTTCTTCAGTTCACTATCTATCTCAGCTTGCTTTAAGGCTGTTTCTGCCTTCTTTAGTTCACTATCCATTTCAGCTTGCTTTGTCTTTGCTGTCAGTTCTAATTCGGCTTGCTTTAAGGCTGTTTCTGCTTCTGCCTGCTTTAGAGCTCTTTCAGCTGCTCTTTCTTCGCGTTCTGCTGCTCTTTCATCGCGTTCGGTAGCTTTCTCCTGAACTAGTAGGTATTCAGCGTATTTCTCCTCACTCCACTTAGTGAGTTCATCGCCATGTAACTGTAATTTTATCCCCATATCAATGAAATCAAATAATGAAGACATGATGGAAAAATGTCAATGAAATATCAGCCACACACAATATGTTATAAGTGGTTAGTAAGTAACAATTTACAATTTGTTTATATGGACGATATGTGCCTAAAAATGCATTTTTAAAGTATACGAAAAGGAAAAAGTATACTCAAGTGCCCTGGATGCGGTGAAGAACGGTTGGAAATCGGGCTAGGAACTGTAGGGTCGCTACTTCGAATCGCAAATGACCTCTACGGCAAGGTTTCGGATAGTACGGAAAAACCTGCTTTGTTTTTGGAAGAAGATAAATTAGCGTCTATTTGTTGGTGTGTGCCTGCTTGTCACTAAGTGTTGATTAGGTTTGTATGGCGTTGAGTGTAATTGTATGTCGTAAGTTTGTCCGTCAACAGTTAATACACGTTACTTTCTTTCCAAACACTTTTTGCGTTCCACAAACTCAATTTACAAAGACAATCTACAAATATCTTAACACTCTACAACATTGATGACACATCACTTACATCAAGATGACATTCAGTAAGGACATAGACATCAAGTTTACAAGATGGCGACAAGGTCAAAATGGCGACAAGATCACAATGTCGACAAGGTCAAAACGGTGACAAGTTTCACAAATCACAAATGTTTTACACGCTTACAGGATCAAACAAAATGTATGCATTGTACGTTTACAAATGGTCTTACAAATTGTTTAAATAATGTAGTAACAATCAAAATGAGCCTTCCATGATCACATTTAAGTTTAAATCTAACTAAATTAAAGCTGGATGAGACCTTCACGTTCAACAAGGACGAGCTATTCACGTTCAAATATAAGTAAATTAAAGCGGGACGAGCCCTCCACGTTCACACATGTCAGGGTCTTAAACTTGGCTCGCTTTCCTAACAAGTGTGAGACAGTACAAATACAACGTGATTTGACGTAAGACTCAACGACACATCGTTCGATGGATTTATTAACGTATCAAATACAGAACGATGATCACAAGTATATATAATGGATACTTTACATCTTACATCCACAATACAGTTCACAAGTCTGACTCGCAAGATGTCCAGACACTCGCCTTTCAATACAGAAACCATACAACGCCTTTCTCTCAATCACACGTCCGTCATGTTCCGTGTCCCAGAGCTGTCTGGACCTGGTTCGCAATTTGCCTCCTGCCTGACGTGGCGTCACGTGGCAGGCGTGCGTCTTGCGTTGGCGGCCTGACCGCTGGTCAGCCAGCGATCCCGCAGGCCGGTAACTCATATTTGTCTGGCGGCGCAACAAAGTTGTTGCATCCCTTACTGGGAGCTAAGTCGCCTGGCGGTCGTAACGATGTCCCTGCATTGCTTCCCCCTGTCGGACTCTGACAATAGGACACCTGTTGATAGGACACACACTGAGGACACCTGTTGATAGGACACCTGTTGATAGGACACCTGTTGATAGGACACATGTTGATAAGACACCTGTTGATAGGACACCTGTTGATAGGACACCTGTTGATAAGACACACACTGCGGACACCTGTTGATAGGACACCTGTTGATAGGACACCTGTTGATAGGACACCTGTTGATAGGACACCTGTTGATAGGACACCTGTTGATAGGACACCTGTTGATAGGACACCTGTTGATAGGACACCTGTTGATAAGACACATGTTGATAGGACACCTGTTGATAGGACACCTGTTGATAGGACACCTGTTGATAGGACACATGTTGATAGGACACCTGTTGATAGGACACCCAGCGAGGACACCTATTGATAGGACACACACTAAGGACACCTGTTGATAGGACACCTGTTGATAGGACACATGTTGATAGGACACCTGTTGATAGGACACCTGTTGATAGGACACCTGTTGATAGGACACCTGTTGATAGGACACCCAATGAGGACACATATTGGTGGGACACACACTGAGGATACATGTTGATAGGACATACACTGAGGATACATGTTGATAGGACACCCAATGAGGACACCTGTTGATAGGACACACACTGAGGACACCTGTTGATAGGACACACACTGAGGACACATGTTAATAGGACACCTGTTGATAGGACACCCAGTGAGGACACCTGTTGATAGGACACCCAGTGAGGACACCTGTTGATAGGACACACACTGAGGACACATGTTGATAGGACACCTGTTGATAGGACACCTGTTGATAGGACACCCAATGAGGACACATATTGCTGGGACACACACTGAGGATACATGTTGATAGGACACACACTGAGGATATATGTTGATAGGACACACACTGAGGATACATGTTGATAGTACACACACTGAGGATACATGTTGATAGGACACCCAGTGAGGACACATATTGATGGGACACACACTGAGGATACATGTTGATAGGACACCCAATGAGGACACATATTGATGGGACACACACTGAGGATACATGTTGATAGGACACCCAATGAGGACACATGTTGATAGGACACACACTGAGGATACATGTTGATAGGACACACACTGAGGATACATGTTGATAGGACACCCAATGAGGACACATGTTGATAGGACACACACTGAGGATACATGGTGATAGGACATACACTGAGGACACCTGTTGATAGGACACACACTGAGGACACCTGTTGATAGGACACACACTGAGGATACATGTTGATAGGAACACACAAATGAGGATACATGTTGATAGGACACACACTGAGGATACATGTTGATAGGACACACACTGAGGACACCTGTTGATAGGACACACACTGAGGATATATGTTGATAGGACACCCAATGAGGACACAAGTTGATAGGACACCCAATGAGGACACATGTTGATAGGACACACACTGAGGATACATGTTGATAGGACACACACTGAGGATACATGTTGATAGGACACACACTGAGGACACCTGTTGATAGGACACACACTGAGGACACCTGTTGATAGGACACCTGTTGATAGGACACCTGTTGATAGGACACCTGGTGATAGGACACATGTTGATGGACACCTGTTGATAGGACACCTGTTGAAAGGACGCCTGTTGATAGGACACCTGTTGATAGGACACACACTGAGAACACCTGTTGATAGGACACACTGAGAACACCTGTTGATAGGACACACACTGAGAACACCTGTTGATAGGACACCACTGAGATACATGTTGATAGGACACACCACTGAGGATACACTGTTGATAGACACACACTGAGGATACATGTTGATAGGACACACACTGAGGAACACCTGTTGATAGGACACACACTGAGAACACTGTTGATAGGACACACACTGTGATAGGACACCTGTTGATAGGACACACTGTTGATAGACACCTGTTGATAGGACACCTGTTGATAGGACACCTGTTGATAGGACACCTGTTGATAGGACACCTGTTGATAGGACACCCAATGAGGACACATATTGGTGGGACACACAGTGAGGATATATGTTGATAGGACACCTATTGATCGGACACCCATTGAGGACACCTGTTGATAGGACATCTGTTGATAGGACACCTGAGAATGGCATGACTAGAAAGTCCTGTCTCTGGAATGCACAGAGCAAGTGAAGCAGGAGGAGACCTAACAGCACACACAGAAGAGGATTCCAGAAAGAGGTGAATAATCCAGGGAGGATACGGAGGCAGGTGCAGGTGGTGGCAACAGATTGATGTGGGATGAATTTGTTGGGGGAATGTGCCATAGTGAGAAATACAGAGAAGAAAAAAGGTGGATTATGATTAATACTGATAGTGTGTAAGCAGAAGGCAGTAAACATCAAAGAACATATTAGAGAACCCATGGGACATCTGAACCCATGGGACATCTGAACCCAGGGATTGACCCAGATTGAAACTGTCACTTCCACATGATAACTTGGTCTCCTTCAAGAAGCAAGCACACCTGGACCAACCAGACATGTCCAACGGACCTATCTTTGACATGATCAGTAAGATGTGGTCACTAACTGGACCTATCTTTGACATAATCAATAAGATGTGGTCACTAACTGGACCTATCTTTGACATGATCAATAAGATGTGGTCACTAACTGGACCAATCTTTGACATGAACAATAAGATGTGGTCACTAACTGGATCTATCTTTGACATGATCAATAAGATGTGGTCACTAACTGGACATATCTTTGACGTGATCAATAAGATGTGGTCACTAACTGGATCTATCTTTGACATGATCAATAAGATGTGGTCACTAACTGGACCTGTCTTTGACATGATCAATAAGATGTGGTCACTAACTGGACCAATCTTTGACATGATCAATAAGATGTGGTCACTAACTGGACCAATCTTTGACATGATCAATAAGATGTGGTCACTAACTGGACCAATCTTTGACATGATCAGTAAGATGTGGTCACTAACTGGACCTATCTTTGACATAATCAATAAGATGTGGTCACTAACTGGACCTATCTTTGACATGATCAATAAGATGTGGTCACTAACTGGACCAATCTTTGACATGAACAATAAGATGTGGTCACTAACTGGATCTATCTTTGACATGATCAATAAGATGTGGTCACTAACTGGACCAATCTTTGACATGAACAATAAGATGTGGTCACTAACTGGATCTATCTTTGACATGATCAATAAGATGTGGTCACTAACTGGACATATCTTTGACGTGATCAATAAGATGTGGTCACTAACTGGATCTATCTTTGACATGATCAATAAGATGTGGTCACTAACTGGACCTGTCTTTGACATGATCAATAAGATGTGGTCACTAACTGGACCAATCTTTGACATGATCAATAAGATGTGGTCACTAACTGGACCAATCTTTGACATGATCAATAAGATGTGGTCACTAACTGGACCAATCTTTGACATGAACAATAAGATGTGGTCACTAACTGGATCTATCTTTGACATGATCAATAAGATGTGGTCACTAACTGGACCTATCTTTGACATGATCAATAAGATGTGGTCACTAACTGGACCTATCTTTGACATGATCAATAAGATGTGGTCACTAACTGGACCTATCTTTGACATGATCAATAAGATGTCTCTAACTGGACCTATCTTTGACATGATCAATAAGATGTGGTCACTAACTGGATCTATCTTTGACATGATCAATAAGATGTCTCTAACTGGACCTATCATTAACATGATCAATAAGATGTGGTCACTAACTGGACCAATCTTTGACATGATCAATAAGATGTGGTCACTAACTGGACCTATCTTTGACATGATCAATAAGATGTGGTCACTAACTGGATCTATCTTTGACATGACCAATAAGATGTGGTCACTAACTGGACCTATCTTTGACATGATCAATAAGATGTGGTCACTAACTGGACCTATCTTTGACATGATCAATAAGATGTGGTCACTAACTGGATCTATCTTTGACATGATCAATAAGATGTGGTCACTAACTGGATCTATCTTTGACATGATCAATAAGATGTAGTCACTAACTGGACCTGTCTTTGACATGATCAATAAGATGTGGTCACTAACTGGATCTATCTTTGACATGATCAATAAGATGTCTCTAACTGGACCTATCATTGACATGATCAATAAGATGTGGTCACTAACTGGATCTATCTTTGACATGATCAATAAGATGTAGTCACTAACTGGACCTGTCTTTGACATGATCAATAAGATGTGGTCACTAACTGGATCTATCTTTGACATGATCAATAAGATGTCTCTAACTGGACCTATCATTGACATGATCAATAAGATGTGGTCACTAACTGGATCTATCTTTGACATGATCAATAAGATGTAGTCACTAACTGGACCTGTCTTTGACATGATCAATAAGATGTGGTCACTAACTGGATCTATCATTGACATGGATCAATAAGATGGTCATCTAACTGGATCTATCATTGACATGATCAATAAGATGTGGTCACTAACTGGATCTATCTTTGACATGATCAATAAGATGTGGTCACTAAATGGATCCTATCATTGACATGATCAATAAGATTGGTCATCTAACTGGACTCTATCATTTGACATGATCAATAAGATGTGGTCACTAACTGGATCTATCTTTGACATGATCATAAGATGTGGTCACTAACTGGATCTATCTTTGACATGATCAATAAGATGTGGTCACTAACTGGACCTATCATTGACATGATCAATAAGATGTGGTCACTAACTGGATCTATCTTTGACATGATCATAAGATGTGGTCACTAACTGGATCTATCTTGACATGATCAATAAGATGTGGTCACTAACTGGATCTATCGTTGACATGATCAATAAGATGTGGTCACTAACTGGACCTATCATTGACATGATCAATAAGATGTGGTCACTAACTGATCTATCATTGACATGATCAATAAGATGTGGTCACTAACTGGATCTATCTTTGACATGATCAATAAGATGTCTCTAACTGGACCTATCATTGACATGATCAATAAGATGTGGTCACTAACTGGATCTATCTTTGACATGATCAATAAGATGTGGTCACTAACTGGACCTATCTTTGACATGATCAATAAGATGTGGTCACTAACTGGACCTATCATTGACATGATCAATAAGATGTGGTCACTAACTGGATCTATCTTTGACATGATCAATAAGATGTGGTCACTAACTGGATCTATCTTTGACATGATCAATAAGATGTCTCTAACTGGACCTATCATTGACATGATCAAATAAGATGTGGTCACTAACTGGATCTATCTTTGACATGATCAATAGATGTGGTCACTAACTGGATCTATCTTTGACATGATCAATAAGATGTCTCTAACTGGACCTATCATTGACATGATCAATAAGATGTGGTCACTAACTGGATCTATCTTTGACATGATCAATAAGATGTGGTCACTAACTGGATCTATCTTTGACATGATCAATAAGATGTGGTCACTAACTGGACCTATCATTGACATGATCAATAAGATGTGGTCACTAACTGGATCTATCTTTGACATGATCAATAAGATGTGGTCACTAACTGGATCTATCTTTGACATGATCAATAAGATGTCTCTAACTGGACCTATCATTGACATGATCAATAAGATGTGGTCACTAACTGGATCTATCTTTGACATGATCAATAAGATGTGGTCACTAACTGGATCTATCTTTGACATGATCAATAAGATGTCTCTAACTGGACCTATCATTGACATGATCAATAAGATGTGGTCACTAACTGGATCTATCTTTGACATGATCAATAAGATGTGGTCACTAACTGGACCTATCTTTGACATGATCAATAAGATGTGGTCACTAACTGGACCTATCATTGACATGATCAATAAGATGTGGTCACTAACTGGATCTATCTTTGACATGATCAATAAGATGTCTCTAACTGGACCTATCATTGACATGATCAATAAGATGTGGTCACTAACTGGATCTATCTTGACATGATCAATAAGATGTGGTCACTAACTGGACCTATCTTTGACATGATCAATAAGATGTGGTCACTAACTGGACCTATCATTGACATGATCAATAAGATGTGGTCACTAACTGGATCTATCTTTGACATGATCAATAAGATGTGGTCACTAACTGGATCTATCTTTGACATGATCAATAAGATGTCTCTAACTGGACCTATCATTGACATGATCAATAAGATGTGGTCACTAACTGGATCTATCTTTGACATGATCAATAAGATGTGGTCACTAACTGGATCTATCTTTGACATGATCAATAAGATGTCTCTAACTGGACCTATCATTGACATGATCAATAAGATGTGGTCACTAACTGGATCTATCTTTGACATTATCAATAAGATGTGGTCACTAACTGGACCTATCATTGACATGATCAGTAAGATGTGGTCACTAAATATCTTTGACATGATCAATAGGATACAGTAACAGCTCTAATGTTTACACTCAGGTAGCATCACTAAGCCGTCTCCCTGGCCTAGGTGTTAACGTCTTTCTCCTATATTCTCGTGAGTAACGTAACCTGCGCGAGAATCGGTAGCGGTTCTCACCGCGTTGGTAACTTACGGGGAATGTGAGCCGGTCGCTCAGGAAGCAATGGCAAACTACTGAGCGTAATCTTGCCTATAACATCAACAGCAGCTGTAAAATACTGGTGTTGACTGCAGCGTCCTGTGAGGGATATGAAAATCATTACATGTCTCATCACCAATGGTTACATACGGTAACAGTACTAATTGTCGTAGTGGACAACAGTTAGTGGCATTCGTGGTGAAAGGGGGGGGGGGGAGATATGGCGAGAGAAGGAACACATACTTGGCACTGGATAGTGATAGTATGACACAGACAGTCGGCCCACCGTGGCTGCAGGCAGCAACCAATCAACCAGGGTTGTGGCGTGACGTGGTTACCTACGCAAGTCGCATTTGAAGACCGACGACCTGTCTACCCCAGGGGATCACTTCTTGGTGTTTGGTCATCTGGGGTGTTTTGCTGTGTGTTCAGTTGCCATGATGTGAAAGCTGCAGTTACACAGCTGTGATCGTCTGGTTGAATGCCACCCAGCCGTGTGTCGCCATACCACGGATTGGCCAGCACACACGGGACACTGGCCGTCAACGCGTCTTGCGGGTCTCTTTTAGTGCGCCCTCGATTGATGTACACTGTTGGTGACCTGACGTGTCAGTGTGGGGAACAGAATTCTCGGCCATAGCTCGAGGAGAGGGACGAGGCCCCAGGCCAGGCAAACATACGTTCAGCGGCCGAGCAGGAAGTCAAACGTAAATACTAAATAACCTGGAAAGCTGGTCCCGAAGTGAACGGGACGTCCTATCTGTGGGTGCTGACAAACACGCACACAAGTGTCCTCTTGAGAACGTAGTCAGCGCGAGATCCTGTTCTCTGTGCATCTCTTCAACTGGCTGGTGTGCCTGCCGGGTTGGCGTTTTGTCGGTCCACTCGTTTGTCGTCTGCTATCTAGCACATGACCTGTCCAAGTAGATGTAGACTTTGATTTGAGTGTGCGCTACAAGTGCATGTAACTACATCGTTTCAATAGCTGGCATTGTGTCAGTGTATTTTACTTCCTCGATTGTCTCTTCACACTCCCATATCCTGCACACAATATCCTTTTATCAGGAATAGCGGAACAACAGATTCGTATCTGACTATTGATTGTGCAGTTTGTAGTTAGATAGACAGTTACTATTATTTGTTTAACGGTATCCGGTATGCATGTAGTCATTGCAGTTTTTCAGAAATGACTGAAATTTTTAGTGTCTACATGTGTTGATTGCTGTTATTGTCCTACTAACGGTTTGTGTGTGTTCAGGACAGCAGTTGATACACGGCAAATCGCGGCCACAACGTAGATTGACATCATCGGTGCTGTGGGGTACGCTGTGTTTACCACAGGGTTAGTTCTGTATCGCTGCAGCAGTTCCGCATTATTAGTTCTGTATCAGTGTTGTTAGTACAACACAGGATTAGATCTGTATCGCTGCAGCAGTTGTACCGGATTCCGCATTATTAGTTCTGTATCAGTGTTGTTAGTACAACACAGGATTAGTTCTGTATCGCTGCAGCAGTTGTACCGGATTCCGCATTATTAGTTCTGTATCAGTGTTGTTAGTACAACACAGGATTAGTTCTGTATCGCTGCAGCAGTTGTACCGGATTCCGCATTATTAGTTCTGTATCAGTGTTGTTAGTACAACACAGGATTAGTTCTGTATCGCTGCAGCAGTTGTACCGGGTTCCGTAGGATTAGTTCTGTATCAGTGTTGTAAGTACAACACAGGATTAGTTCTGTATCGCTGCAGCAGTTGTATCGGCTTCCGTAGGATTAGTTCTGTATTGCTGTTGTTGTAAGTGCAACACATGGTTAGTTCTGTACACTGTTGTTGTAAGTGCAACACAGGATCAATAATAATTAGTTCTGTATCGCTGCAACTGCAACAGTTGTACTTGTACCGGGTTCTGTAGGAGTAGTTCTGCATCGCTGTTGTTGTAAGTATAACTCATGGTTAGTTCTGTAACACTGTTGTTGTAAGTGCAACACAGGATTAGTTCTGTATCGCTGCAACAGTTTTACCATGTTTCACAGGATTAGTTTTGTATCGCAGTTGTAAGTCAACACAGGATTAGTTCTGTATTGCCCCAATATTTGTATTTCTATATTGCTGTTGTTGTATGTGTACAATACAGGATTTGTTCTGTTGTGCTGCAATAGTTGTATCATGTTCTACATGATTGGTTCTGTATTGCTGTTGTCCAACATAGGATTAGTTCTGTATTGCTGAGGTGTCAGTGTTCAGTCCATCAATAAGGTAATGACACTTGTCTGTCTGAGGTGTCACTATTCATCTATCCATTAGGTAATGACACTTCTCTGTCTGATGTCTAAATATTCAGTCCACCATTATGGTAATGACATTTGTCTCTGTCTGTCTGATGTGTCAATGTTTAGTCAAGCAATAAGATAATGACACTCTCTGTCTGATGTGTCAATGTTTAGTCAAGCAATAAGGTAATGACACTTGTCTCTGTCTGTCTGATGTGTCAATGTTTAGTCAAGCAATAAGGTAATGACACATGTCTCTGTCTGATGTGTCAATGTTTAGTCAAGCAATAAGGTAATTACATTTGTCTCTGTCTGTCTGATGTGTCAATGTTTAGTCAAGCAATAAGGTAATGACACTTGTCTCTGTCTGATGTGTCAATATTTAGTCAAGCAATAAGGTAATGACATTTGTCTCTGTCTGATGTGTCAATGTTTAGTCAAGCAATAAGGTAATTACATTTGTCTCTGTCTGTCTGTCTGTCTGATGTGTCAATGTTTAGTCAAGCAATAAGGTAATGACATTTGTCTCTGTCTGTCTGATGTGTCAATGTTTAGTCAAGCAATAAGGTAATGACATTTGTCTCTATCTGATGTGTCAATGTTTAGTCAAGCAATAAGGTAATGACATTTGTCTCTGTCTGTTTGATGTGTCAATGTTTAGTCATGCAATAAGGTAATGACACTTGTCTCTGTCTAATGTGTCAATGTTTAGTCAAGCAATAAGGTAATGACACTTGTCTCTGTCTGTCTGTCTGATGTGTCAATGTTTAGTCAAGCAATAAGGTAATGACATTTGTCTCTGTCTGTCTGTCTGATGTGTCAATGTTTAGTCAAGCAATAAGGTAATGACACTTGTCTCTGTCTGATGTGTCAATGTTTAGTCAAGCAATAAGGTAATGACACTTGTCTCTGTCTGTCTGTCTGATGTGTTAATGTTTAGTCAAGCAATAAGGTAATGACATTTGTCTCTGTCTGATGTGTCAATGTTTAGTCAAGCAATAAGGTAATGACATTTGTCTCTGTCTGTTTGATGTGTCAATGTTTAGTCAAGCAATAAGGTAATGACACTTGTCTCTGTCTAATGTGTCAATGTTTAGTCAAGCAATAAGGTAATGACACTTGTCTCTGTCTATCTGTCTGTCTGATGTGTCAATGTTTAGTCAAACAATGTGGTTATGACACTTGTTTCTGCCTTTCTGCCCCAGGTGGTGAAGAACAGATTGAAAGTATTTGAGATAGCCCCAGACCAAGAAACCATGGCTGGCACGAGACCACAGACGCCGCTGAAACCATCCATCTTTGGTCAGAACATGAGTCCAGCACTTCAGAAGTTCATGAACAAACAGAATGAGGTTATAGGGGGAGATGTTCAAGTGTCTCCTCCAACTAACACCGAAGCCTCTGTGAAGAAAGCGCCGAAAGTTCCATCAAAGGCAACAGGAAGTGGTGTAGGGTTAGGCAATGCTGCTGAGCAAGATGAAAACAATATACCCGCGACCTCTGTCAACAAAAGTAGTATAATTAGACCAGCAGGGGGAGCCGCAAAACCAACAGGTAACCGGCGGGGCAGTTATGTAGTGGTTCCTAATATCTTTAAACAAGAATCTGTCAATGAAACAGCTCTTTCAGACAGTCGCAGAGGGAGTCAGGTCAATGTTCCTGAAGTGTTCAAACACAATTTGAAGACCACGTCTTCTGAAGCCAACACCACAGATGACAACAAACCTAAACCCACTGTCAAGCCAGGTTCTTCTTACCCTCGGCCACCAGCAGGTCCTAAGCCGCTAGCATCTGGTGGTTTGAAACCACCACTTCCTGGAAGCAGTGCCAGACATCTCAGTCGGTCGGGAAGAAGCCCAATGATGTCACACCAGAAGACAAACCACAACACATTCTACCCAGAGACTCTACCAGGGTCAAGTTGCCAGCCATGGATCACATTTCATTGAAGCCCACACACTCAGGAACCACATCATCATCATCACCTTCACAACTTGCTTCAAGTGAAGTCAAAGCAACAGATTTCAGAAACATCCTGAAATCAGCCAAAGCTGAATCTGTCAACCAGTCAGGGGCAAAACTGAAACCAGCAGGCATGAAGCCACTGCTGCCTCCAACAGGCGCTGTCTCCAGCAGGATCACAGAGACACAGCCAACCAGTCAGCCAGATAAATCAGCCGTCAGCAATTCCACACACATTCAACCAGTTCATCATGTAAGTCCATCTTTGGCACATTGTCTTGACTGTTATACTCATAGTTGTGTGTGAAAGATCTGTAACAACTAGTTCATCATGTAAGTCCATCTTTGGAACATTGGCATGACTGTTATACTCATAGTTGTGTATGAAAGATCTGTAACAACTAGTTCATCATGCAAGTAACATTGGCAATGACTGCTATACTCATAATTGTGTATGAAAGATCTGTAACAACTAGTTCATCATGCAAGTAACATTGGCATGACTGCTATACTCATAATTGTGTATGAAAGATCTGTAACAACTAGTTCATCATGCAAGTAACATTGGCATGACTGCTATACTCATAATTGTGTATGAAAGATCTGTAACAACTAGTTCATCATGCAAGTAACATTGGCATGACTGTTATACTCATAGTTGTGTATGAAAGATCTGTAACAACTAGTTCATCATGCAAGTAACATTGGCATGACTGTTATACTCATAATTGTGTATGAAAGATCTGTAACAACTAGTTCATCATGCAAGTAACATTGGCATGACTGCTATACTCATAATTGTGTATGAAAGATCTGTAACAACTAGTTCATCATGCAAGTAACATTGGCATGACTGCTATACTCATAATTGTGTATGAAAGATCTGTAACAACTAGTTCATCATGCAAGTAACATTGGCATGACTGTTATACTCATAATTGTGTATGAAAGATCTGTAACAACTAGTTCATCATGCAAGTAACATTGGCATGACTGTTATACTCATAATTGTGTGTGAAAGATCTGTAACAACTAGTTCATCATGCAAGTAACATTGGCATGACTGCTGTACTCATAATTGTGTGTGAAAGATCTGTAACAACTAGTTCATCATGCAAGTAACATTGGCATGACTGCTATACTCATAATTGTGTATGAAAGATCTGTAACAACTAGTTCATCATGCAAGTAACATTGGCATGACTGTTATACTCATAATTGTGTGTGAAAGATCTGTAACAACTAGTTCATCATGCAAGTAACATTGGCATGACTGTTATACTCATAATTGTGTATGAAAGATCTGTAACAACTAGTTCATCATGCAAGTAACATTGGCATGACTGCTATACTCATAATTGTGTATGAAAGATCTGTAACAACTAGTTCATCATGCAAGTAACATTGGCATGACTGTTATACTCATAATTGTGTATGAAAGATCTGTAACAACTAGTTCATCATGCAAGTAACATTGGCATGACTGCTATACTCATAATTGTGTGTGAAAGATCTGTAACAATTAGTTCATCATGCAAGTAACATTGGCATGACTGCTATACTCATAATTGTGTATGAAAGATCTGTAACAACTAGTTCATCATGCAAGTAACATTAGCATGACTGTTATACTCATAATTGTGTGTGAAAGATCTGTAACAACTAGTTCATCATGCAAGTAACATTGGCATGACTGCTATACTCATAATTGTGTATGAAAGATCTGTAACAACTAGTTCATCATGCAAGTAACATTGGCATGACTGTTATACTCATAATTGTGTGTGAAAGATCTGTAACAACTAGTTCATCATGCAAGTAACATTGGCATGACTGCTATACTCATAATTGTGTGTGAAAGATCTGTAACAACTAGTTCATCATGCAAGTAACATTGGCATGACTGTTATACTCATAATTGTGTGTGAAAGATCTGTAACAACTAGTTCATCATGCAAGTAACATTGGCATGACTGTTATACTCATAATTGTGTGTGAAAGATCTGTAACAACTAGTTCATCATGCAAGTAACATTGGCATGACTGTTATACTCATAATTGTGTATGAAAGATCTGTAACAACTAGTTCATCATGCAAGTAACATTGGCATGACTGTTATACTCATAATTGTGTGTGAAAGATCTGTAACAACTAGTTCATCATGCAAGTAACATTGGCATGACTGTTATACTCATAATTGTGTATGAAAGATCTGTAACAACTAGTTCATCTTGCAAGTAACATTGGCATGACTGTTATACTCATAATTGTGTATGAAAGATCTGTAACAACTAGTTCATCATGCAAGTAACATTGGCATGACTGTTATACTCATAATTGTGTATGAAAGATCTGTAACAACTAGTTAATCATGCAAGTAACATTGTCATGAATGTTATACTGATAGTTGTGTATGAAAGATCTGTAACAACTAGTTCATCATGTATGGAACATCAACTATATCATACTGTAAATGTTGTATGAATACTGTGTATAACAGTTAGTTCTGACAGCAGTCTTCCATGCTCACACCACCCACTAACTGTTACAAGACCTGATATTGACTAGAGAAAGTGACCATAAATTGTTCCTTAGTTTCTGGATGTCTCAGATATCCTACATTGCTTTGATATTCTGTGTTTATATTTTCTGTGTTTATAAGAGGATATGTGTATTCTGAGTTTGAACTTAGTTCTCTGATCAGCCGAGGTTAATCCAAATCTACATCTGCACCTCTAACCACTTGATTGTGTTGAATTTCTGGATATGATCATTGGATTCACTGTATTGTGGTCTGGTGATACCCATGTTACTTTATGTATTCTTGTATGTTGAAAAACACTGCCACCTATGATATATTGATTTACTGCTGAGAAACTGGTGAATAATTCTCTGTTTTCATTCATAACCTCTAGTCCGTGTCTCCCCATTATCACTTCATAACCTGTGTTATCTGATCCTGTCTTGACATTTATCAGAGTGTTAATATTGCCATACGTTGTATTACCTAACCTATAGTACTTTGGATTTTCATGTACAATGTTTCCTTTATCATTTGGCTATGCATAACAGTGGATCATAGTCATGTGTATTTTCCCATTTGTGGTTCTAAATGTGCTATTATTCTAGAACTCACTGCCTGCCACTCTGTCAGTGCTTTCTGTGCTGTGTCAGATAATATTAGGGCCACTCTGTCAGTGCTTTCTGTGCTTTGTCAGATAATAGTACCTCTCCTTCACCATTTTCCCCTCTTGTGGCCTGAGAACAGCACTGTTTCACCTGTGCTCAGACACTTTCTGTCTGCCCTGTACCACCTTGTTTTACATGATCCCAAAACATTAATCCTATAATCCATATATTCTACTACCTGTCCTGGAGACTTAATCAGCAATCTAGACTCCTAGAGAGTATTTATGTTTGTTGTAACTTGCCTCCCTTCTCGTGTCTTCCTAGAGAGTAGTTATGTGTAGACTAGCACTATTCTAAAGACCATTATTCATACCTCACATGACATACTGAGAGTAATCACCTGTTTGTTACCCAGGCACACAGCGCAGCTGAAGTATCAGGTTCACAAACGGAGCCTGGTGGCAACAAATGGAAGGTTGGAACCCAGGAGCTCAAACGTCAGAGCAGAAGTCCTGTGCTTGAGAGAAAACATGATTCTAAAAAATTCAAGAAGGTCAAGTTCGAAGCAGTTGTAGCTGCAGCTTCACCTTCTACAAAACCAGCACTTCCAGACAACATGGACTTGGCTCTAGTCACACAGCAGTACCACCAGATACTGGGTAAGTTGTTGTACACTGGGTAGGCAGCTTCACCTTCTACAAAACCAGCACTTCCAGACAACATGGACTTGGCTCTAGTCACACAACAGTACCACCAGATATTGGGTAAGTTGTTGTACACTGGGTAGGCAGCTTCACCTTCTACAAAACCAGCACTTCCAGACAACATGGACTTGGCTCTAGTCACACAACAGTACCACAAGATATTGGGTAAGTTGTTGTACACTGGGTAGGCAGCTTCACCTTCTACAAAACCAGCACTTCCAGACAACATCGACTTGGCTCTAGTCACACAACAGTACCACAAGATATTGGGTAAGTTATGTCTTGGATAGGCAACAGTACCACAAGATATTGGGTAAGTTGTACCCTGAGTAGGAAGCTGCACCACAAGATATTGGGTAAGTTGTACCCTGGGTAGGCAACAGTACCACATGATATTGGGTAAGTTGTACCCTGGGTAGGCAACAATACCACAAGATATTGGGTAAGTTATACCCTGGGTAAGCCATAGTACCACAAGATATTGGGTAAGTTGTACCCTGGGTAAGCAACAGTACCACAAGATATTGGGTAAGTTGTACCCTGGGTAAGCAACAGTACCACAAGATATTGGGTAAGTTGTACCCTGGGTAGGCAACAGTACCACAAGATATTGGGTAAGTTGTACCCTGGGTAGGCAGCTGCACCACAAGATATTGGGTAAGTTGTACCCTGGGTAGGCAGCTGCACCACAAGATATTGGGTAAGGTGTACCCTGGGTAGGCAGCTGCACCACAAGATATTGGGTAAGTTGTACCCTGGGTAAGCAACAGTACGACAAGATATTGGGTAAATTGTACCCTACGTAGGCAGCTGCACCACAAGATATTGGGTAAGTTGTACCCTGGGTAAGCAACAGTACCACAAGATATTGGGTAAATTGTACCCTACGTAGGCAGCTGCACCACAAGATATTGGGTAAGTTGTACCCTGGGTAAGCAACAGTACCACAAGATACTGGGTAAGTTGTACCCTGGGTAGGCAACAGTGCCACAAGATATTGGGTAAGTTGTACCCTGTGGAGGCAACAATGCAACAAAATAGTGGGTAAGTTGTACCCTGGGTAGGCAACAATACAACAAGATATTGGATAAGTTATATCTTGGATAGGCAACAGTACCACAAGATATTGGGTAAGTTGCACCCTGGGTAGGCAACAGTACCACAAGATTTTGGGTAAGTTGTACACTGGGTAGGAAACAGTAGCACAAGATATTGGGTAAGTTGTACCCTGGGTAAGCAACAGTACCACAAGATTTTGGGTAATTTGTACACTGGGTAGGCAACAATGCAACAAAATAGTGGGTAAGTTGTACCCTGGGTAGGCAACAATGCAACAAAATAGTGGGTAAGTTGTACCCTGGGTAGGCAACAATACAACATGATATTGTTTAAGTTGTACCCTAGGTAGACAACAGTACCACAAGATTTTGGGTAAGTTGTACACTGGGTATGCAACAATGCAACAAAATAGTGGGTAAGTTGTACACTGGGTAGGCAACAATACAACAAGATATTGGGTAAGTTGTACCCTAGGTAGACAACAGTACCACAAGATATTGGATAAGTTGTATCTTGGGTAAGCAACAGTACCACATGACATTGGATAAGTTGTACCCTGGGTAGGCAACAGTAGCAGTAGCACAAGATATTGGGTAAGTTGCACCCTGGGTAGGCAACAATGCCACCAGTGGTGCTACATGTTTCTGTATTGGGTAAGTTGCACCCTGGGTAGGCAACAATACCACCAGTGGTGCTACATGTTTCTGTATTGGGTAAGTTGTACCCTTGGTAGGCAACAATGCCACCAGTGGTGCTACATGTTTCTGTATTGGGTAAGTTGTACCCTGGGTAGGCAACAATGCCACCAGTGGTGCTACATGTTTCTGTATTGGGTAAGTTGCACCCTGGGTAGGCAACAATACCACCAGTGGTGCTACATGTTTCTGTATTGGGTAAGTTGCACCCTGGGTAGGCAACAATACCACCAGTGGTGCTACATGTTTCTGTATTGGGTAAGTTGTACCCTGGGTAGGCAACAATACCACCAGTGGTGCTACATGTTTCTGTATTGGGTAAGTTGTACCCTGGGTAGGCAACAGTAGCAGTAGCACAAGATATTGGGTAAGTTGCACCCTGGGTAGGCAACAATACCACCAGTGGTGCTACATGTTTCTGTATTGGGTAAGTTGCACCCTGGGTAGGCAACAATACCACCAGTGGTGCTACATGTTTCTGTATTGGGTAAGTTGTACCCTGGGTAGGCAACAATACCACCAGTGGTGCTACATGTTTCTGTATTGGGTAAGTTGTACCCTGGGTAGGCAACAGTAGCAGTAGCACAAGATATTGGGTAAGTTGCACCCTGGGTAGGCAACAATGCCACCAGTGGTGCTACATGTTTCTGTATTGCTAGCTGTTTTCTTTTCCTTGTTTGATTTGTTCTCTCATCTCATAAAGGATTATTTGTTACACAACTGCATAAGTAAGATTCCCACACACATCTGTATGTGTCTTCGTGTGATTCTGCTGCACACAGCAAATGTCTGTATTCCCCACCTATCAGTTAATATGTTGTGTACATTTCATTGACATTTTCCCTGCTAGTGGTTGTGATGCGTGACCCAGCAACACCTTCAGCAGTCTGTCTGTACCTCAACATTTGTCTTCTTCTTTGCCTTCCGTACTCTCAACATTCTTCACATCACTACAGCTGCCCTGGCTCCAGCTTCTTGACCTTTCATTGGTCATTGATTTGAAATATGCAGTCAGTTATACAACCTGGATTTGGTCAAGTTTCAGTATCATGTCCTTGTTCCCAGGTGAGGCATCAAACACGAGCGGCAGTGGCAATGTGGCGGATTCAGATGGTGATGTGTATGATGATGGTACATCTGTTGCTGATGTTGTCCGCAGGGAGACAACCACCAAACGCCAGTCCACTTGTGTGTCTATGATGTGAGTCATACTGTCACAGACAAGAAGATGCAATATGGATATTTATATTCCACGATTGTCTTCTGTTTCATTGTCCTGTCTTACTGCTCTCTCTGTCTCCATTTCATTGTCCTGTATTAATGCTCTCTCTGTCTCTGTTTCATTGTCCTTCTTACTACTCTTAGTCTTCTGTTTCATTGTCCTGTCTTACTGCTCTCTCTGTCTTCTGTTTCATTGTCCTATCTTACTGCTCTCTCTGTCTTCTGTTTCATTGTCCTGTTTCTGCTCTCTCTGTCTCTGTTTCATTGTCCTGTCTTACTACTCTTACAGTCTTCTGTTTCATTGTCCTTCTTACTACTCTTACAGTCTTCTGTTTCATTGTCCTTCTTACTACTCTTACAGTCTTCTGTTTTATTGTCCTGTCTTACTGCTCTCTCTGTCTCTGTTTCATTGTCCTGTCTTACTGCTCTCTCTGTCTTCTGTTTCATTGTCCTGTCTTACTGCTCTCTCTGTCTTCTGTTTTATTGTCCTGTCTTACTGCTCTCTCTGTCTTCTGTTTTATTGTCCTGTCTTACTGCTCTCTCTGTCTTCTGTTTTATTGTCCTGTCTTACTGCTCTCTCTGTCTCTGTTTCATTGTCCTGTCTTACTGCTCTCTCTGTCCCTGTTTCATTGTCCTGTCTTACTGCTCTCTCTGTCTTCTGTTTCATTGTCCTGTCTTACTGCTCTTACAGTATTCTGTTTCATTGTCCTGTCTTACTGCTCTCTCTGTCTCTGTTTTATTGTCCTGTCTTACTGCTCTCTCTGTCTTCTGTTTCATTGTCCTGTCTTACTGCTCTCTGTCTTCTGTTTCATTGTCCTGTCTTACTACTCTTACAGTCTTCTGTTTATTGTCCTGTCTTACTGCTCTTACATTCTTCTGTCTTGTTTCATTGTCCTGTCTTACTACTCTTACAGTCTTGTTTCTTCTGTTTCATTGTCCTGTCTTATACTCTTACAGTCTTCTGTTTCATTGTCCTGTCTTACTGCTCTCTCTGTCTTCTGTTTTATTGTCCTTTCTTACTGCTCTCTCTGTCCCTGTTTCATTGTCCTGTATTACTGCTCTCTCTGTCTTCTGTTTTATTGTCCTATCTTGCTGCTCTCTCTCTGTCTTCTGTTTTATTGTCCTGTCTTACTGCTCTCTCTGTCTTCTGTTTTATTAAAGAACAAACATGTATCAATAACTACTAAGAAAGCACTTTACAACACAATCTTCCTACCAACTCTCTGCTACCAATGCCAAACCTGGACAATGACAGAAAAAGAGAAAAGAAAAATCACAACAACAGAAATGAGGTTTCTGAGAAGAATACTCAACGTATCAAGAAGAGATAAGATCAGAAATGAAGAAATCAGGACTAAAGTGGGGGTTAAAGCTGCTCTAGATTTTATTAGAAAGCAGCAAGTCAAATGGTTTGGCCATGCAAGTAGGCTACCAGTCAACAGCATGCCACAACAAGCAATGATGTACAGACCAGATGGAAACAGAGGAAGAGGCCGACCACGTAAACGTTGGACTGAGGGAATAACAGAATCCATGGGAATGTCGATATACGAAGCCCATAACCGGGCACTCTCACGAAGTTTATACTTCACCTCGACACCGCAAGGTACAAGAGGAACATGATGAGATGAGATGAGATGAGACTGCTCTCTCTGTCTTCTGTTTCATTGTCCTGTCTTACTGCTCTCTCTGTCTTCTGTTTCATTGTCCTGTCTTACTGCTCTCTCTGTCTTCTGTTTCACTGTCCTGTCTTACTGCTCTCTCTGTCTTCTGTTTTATTGTCCTGTCTTACTGCTCTCTCTGTCTTCTGTTTTATTGTCCTATCTTACTGCTCTCTCTCTGTCTTCTGTTTTATTGTCCTGTCTTACTGCTCTCTCTGTCCCTGTTTCATTGTCCTGTCTTACTGCTCTCTCTGTCTTCTGTTTCATTGTCCTGTCTTACTGCTCTTACAGTATTCTGTTTCATTGTCCTGTCTTACTGCTCTCTCTGTCTTCTGTTTCATTGTCCTGTCTTACTGCTCTCTCTGTCTCTGTTTCATTGTCCTGTCTTACTACTCTTACAGTATCCTGTTTCATTGTCCTGTCTTACTGCTCTCTCTGTCTTCTGTTTCATTGTCCTGTCTTACTGCTCTCTCTGTCTCTGTTTCATTGTCCTGTCTTACTACTCTTACAGTCTTCTCTTTCATTGTCCTGTCTTACTACTCTTACAGTCTTCTGTTTATTGTCCTGTCTTACTGCTCTTACATTCTGCTGTCTTGTTTCATTGTCCTGTCTTACTACTCTTACAGTCTTGTGTCTTCTGTTTCATTGTCCTGTCTTATACTCTTACAGTCTTCTGTTTCATTGTCCTGTCTTACTACTCTTACAGTCTTCTGTTTCATTGTCCCATCTTATTGCTTTTACATTCTTCTGTCTTGTTTCATTGTCCTGTCTTACTGCTTTTACATTTGTCTGTCTTGTTTCATTGTCCTGTCTTACTGCTCTTACATTCTTCTGTCTTGTTTCATAGGTCTGTCATACTCCTCTTTCAGTGTTCTGTTTCACTGTCCTGTCTTACTGCTCTTTCTTTCTTCTGTTTCATTGTCCTGTTTTACTGCTCTTTCTGTCTTCTCTTTCATTGTCCTGTCTTACTGCTCTTTCTATCTTCTCTTTCATTGTCCTGCCTTACTGCTTTTCCATTTCATTGTCTTGTCTTAATGATCTTTCTGTCTTTTGTTTTATTGTTCTGTCTTATTGCTCTTGCTCCATTCTCCTTCCTCAGCTGCTTCTCTTCCTCTGCTTCTCTTCTGCCTCCACCATCTTCCTTATCTCCTCCTCTTGATCCTGAATCACTGAATAAAACATTTAACCTGTTGGCCTCTGGCACACCAGCCAGCCAGTCCTTCCTGTCTGGGCATCTCTGCCTTTGTCTGGAATATTTGCATCCCATCTTTAATATTTGCACCCATCTTGAATATTTGCATCCCATATTGAATATTTGCATCCCATCCTGAATATTTGCATTCCATATTGAATATTTGCATCCCATCTTGAATATTTGCATTCCATCTTTAATATTTGCATTCCATCTTGAATATTTGCATATTATGAAAAACATATCTTTTGACAAAAAACATCTGACTTGTGAAAACTGATTGAGAAATTATGAAAAGAAGCACATCACAACAGTGAAATGACATGTTACAAATGATGATCTGTGACAACCAACTTGCCAGACTGGTTATTAACAACTAAGTAAAATAAATGCTCACAGCTTTGGACGGGAACATAAAAATAACTGTTGATATCTAAGAATACATAAATGGTCACAGCTTTGGACAGGAACGTAAAGATAAATGGTGATATCTGAGAATACATAAATGGTCACATCTTTGTACAGGAACGTAAAGATAAATGGTGATATCTGAGAATACATAAATTAACATTGAAAATTGCCTGCAGCAATAGACAAGAGAAAGCTGTTGTGGCTGGGTCATACTCTACCACATGAAGATCCATTCAAGAAAGCCATAAAAGAAAATCCTCGTCAATGGTGAAACAATCATGACTGGTACCTGGCCATCTTGACAGACAATAGTTTGTCAAATGAAGTTATACTTCTCCAAAGCACAAAGCCTGGGCTGAATATTGAGACCATGTGTTCCCTCTCTCGGCCTGCCTAGTTTACTCCAAAAGAAAGGTAGCACCAATACATCTGGAACAAAACCAGCTGCAGAAGCTGCTGGATCAGCAAAGCAATGCTCTAACTGTCCGCTTGTCGGAGCTTCCTTCCTAGACCAGTTGCCAACCAAGGCTTAGGGCCTGGTCTGTCCTGCCATGACATTTAGTCTTTAGGTTGCATTTTCTCGCACCAGGATAAGGCTTGTACCCTCCCAATTGCGCTCTTCCGCCGGAAGCCGTTGGCACAATGTGGGGTGTCGGGTTTGGCAAGCACCGCCCAACGTTCAACACTAACAAAAGCAGGCAGTACCGTCTACTGTCATATGGTAGCTCAGTCATATCTGACCAATACCTGACTTCATGAAAACAATCAAATATAGAAGATTTTGATGGCCCAGACGTGCAAGCACCTGTATACGAAGACATACAGCACTGAAGTCAGCAACAAAGAACAGTAAAACATGATCAGGAAACGTGAAAACCAGCCCAACAACTGACAACAGATGAGAATAATGACATTACTATCTGATTCTTGGATACTTTGGTGCCCAGAGAAGGTTAGGCTCTTCAGGTCTTCACATTGCCCACAGTATACCTCAAACTCAAAGTGTTATGGGGGGTCCAGTGGGATTGTGTGCTCCAGGAGAGGGAATGAATGTGACAGTTAAGTGATGTCACCCCCCCCCCCCCCCCCCACCCCCACCCCCCGTGTGTGCAGATGCCCTACATAGACTTACATGGTCATTCTCAGCCCGGACATGAGTGCAGAAGAGGAGCAACAAGAGCTGTATGATGATGGACTGACACCTGCTTTTCCACCTCCACCTCCAGGTAACATTTTCTCATGTCAGAGTGTTTGTCATCAGATAGTATATTCTCATGTTTGTCATCAGAGAGTAGATTCTCATGTTTGAGTGTTTGTCATCAGATAGTAGATTCTCATGTTTGTCATCATAGAGTAGATTCTCATGTTTGAGTGTTTGTCATCAGATAGTAGATTCTCATGTTTGAGTGTTTGTCATCAGATAGTATATTCTCATGTTTGTCATCATAGAGTAGATTCTCATGTTTGAGTGTTTGTCATCAGATAGTATATTCTCATGTTTGTCATCAGATAGTAGATTCTCATGTTTGTCATCAGAGAGTAGATTCTCATGTTTGAGTGTTTGTCATCAGATAGTATATTCTCATGTTTGTCATCAGATAGTATATTCTCATGTTTGTCATCAGATAGTAGATTCTCATGTTTGAGTGTTTGTCATCAGATAGTATATTCTCATGTTTGTCATCAGAGAGTATATTCTCATGTTTGTCATCAGAGAGTAGATTCTCATGTTTGTCATCAGAGAGTAGATTCTCATGTTTGTCATCAGAGAGTATATTCTCATGTTTGTCATCAGAGAGTATATTCTCATGTTTGTCATCAGAGAGTAGATTCTCATGTTTGTCATCAGATAGTATATTCTCATGTTTGTCATCAGATAGTATATTCTCATGTTTGAGTGTTTGTCATCAGATAGTATATTCTCATGTTTGTCATCAGAGAGTATATTCTCATGTTTGTCATCATAGAGTAGATTCTCATGTTTGAGTGTTTGTCATCAGATAGTATATTCTCATGTTTGTCATCAGATAGTATATTCTCATGTTTGAGTGTTTGTCATCAGATAGTATATTCTCATGTTTGTCATCAGAGAGTATATTCTCATGTTTGTCATCATAGAGTAGATTCTCATGTTTGAGTGTTTGTCATCAGATAGTATATTCTCATGTTTGTCATCATAGAGTAGATTCTCATGTTTGAGTGTTTGTCATCAGATAGTATATTCTCATGTTTGTCATCAGATAGTAGATTCTCATGTTTGAGTGTTTGTCATCAGATAGTATATTCTCATGTTTGTCATCAGAGAGTAGATTCTCATGTTTGAGTGTTTGTCATCAGATAGTATATTCTCATGTTTGTCATCAGATAGTATATTCTCATGTTTGTCATCAGAGAGTAGATTCTCATGTTTGAGTGTTTGTCATCAGATAGTATATTCTCATGTTTGTCATCAGATAGTATATTCTCATGTTTGAGTGTTTGTCATCAGATAGTATATTCTCATGTTTGTCATCAGATAGTATATTCTCATGTTTGTCATCAGATAGTATATTCTCATGTTTGTCATCATAGAGTAGATTCTCATGTTTGAGTGTTTGTCATCATAGAGTAGATTCTCATGTTTGTCATCAGATAGTATATTCTCATGTCAGAGTGTTTGTCATCATAGAGTAGATTCTCATGTTTGTCATCAGATAGTATATTCTCATGTCAGAGTGTTTGTCATCATAGAGTAGATTCTCATGTTTGTCATCAGATAGTATATTCTCATGTCAGAGTGTTTGTCATCATAGAGTAGATTCTCATGTTTGTCATCAGATAGTATATTCTCATGTTTGTCATCATAGAGTAGATTCTCATGTTTGAGTGTTTGTCATCATAGAGTATATTCTCATGTTTGTCATCAGAGAGTAGATTCTCATGTTTGTCATCAGATAGTATATTCTCATGTTTGTCATCAGATAGTATATTCTCATGTTTGAGTGTTTGTCATCAGATAGTATATTCTCATGTTTGTCATCAGAGAGTATATTCTCATGTTTGTCATCATAGAGTAGATTCTCATGTTTGAGTGTTTGTCATCAGATAGTATATTCTCATGTTTGTCATCAGATAGTATATTCTCATGTTTGAGTGTTTGTCATCAGATAGTATATTCTCATGTTTGTCATCAGAGAGTATATTCTCATGTTTGTCATCATAGAGTAGATTCTCATGTTTGAGTGTTTTGTCATCAGATAGTATATTCTCATGTTTGTCATCATAGAGTAGATTCTCATGTTTGAGTGTTTGTCATCAGATAGTATATTCTCATGTTTGTCATCAGATAGTAGATTCTCATGTTTGAGTGTTTGTCATCAGATAGTATATTCTCATGTTTGTCATCAGAGAGTAGATTCTCATGTTTGAGTGTTTGTCATCAGATAGTATATTCTCATGTTTGTCATCAGATAGTATATTCTCATGTTTGTCATCAGAGAGTAGATTCTCATGTTTGAGTGTTTGTCATCAGATAGTATATTCTCATGTTTGTCATCAGATAGTATATTCTCATGTTTGAGTGTTTGTCATCAGATAGTATATTCTCATGTTTGTCATCAGATAGTATATTCTCATGTTTGTCATCAGATAGTATATTCTCATGTTTGTCATCATAGAGTAGATTCTCATGTTTGAGTGTTTGTCATCATAGAGTAGATTCTCATGTTTGTCATCAGATAGTATATTCTCATGTCAGAGTGTTTGTCATCATAGAGTAGATTCTCATGTTTGTCATCAGATAGTATATTCTCATGTCAGAGTGTTTGTCATCATAGAGTAGATTCTCATGTTTGTCATCAGATAGTATATTCTCATGTCAGAGTGTTTGTCATCATAGAGTAGATTCTCATGTTTGTCATCAGATAGTATATTCTCATGTTTGTCATCATAGAGTAGATTCTCATGTTTGAGTGTTTGTCATCATAGAGTATATTCTCATGTTTGTCATCAGATAGTATATTCTCATGTCAGAGTGTTTGTCATCAGATAGTATATTCTCATGTTTGTCATCATAGAGTAGATTCTCATGTTTGAGTGTTTGTCATCAGATAGTATATTCTCATGTTTGTCATCAGATAGTATATTCTCATGTTTGAGTGTTTGTCATCAGATAGTATATTCTCATGTTTGTCATCAGATAGTATATTCTCATGTTTGTCATCAGATAGTATATTCTCATGTTTGTCATCATAGAGTAGATTCTCATGTTTGAGTGTTTGTCATCATAGAGTAGATTCTCATGTTTGAGTGTTTGTCATCATAGAGTAGATTCTCATGTTTGAGTGTTTGTCATCAGAGAGTAGATTCTCATGTTTGAGTGTTTGTCATCAGATAGTAGATTCTCATGTTTGTCATCATAGAGTAGATTCTCATGTTTGAGTGTTTGTCATCAGATAGTATATTCTCATGTTTGTCATCATAGAGTAGGATTCTCATGTTTGAGTGTTTGTCATCAGATAGTATATTCTCATGTTTGTCATCAGATAGTAGATTCTCATGTTTGAGTGTTTGTCATCAGATAGTATATTCTCATGTTTGTCATCATAGAGTAGATGCTCATGTTTGAGTGTTTGTCATCAGAGTAGGTAGATTCGCGAGATTCATGTTTGGTTTTGTCATCAATAGTATATTCTCATGTTTGTCATCAGATAGTAGATTCTCATGTTTGAGTTTTGTCATCAGATAGTATATTTCATGTTTTCATCATAGGTAGATTCATGTTTGAGTGTTTGTCATCAGAGAGTAGATTCTCATGTTTGTCATCAGAGAGTAGATTCTCATGTTTGAGTGTTTGTCATCAGATAGTATATTTCATGTTTGTCATCATAGAGTAGATTCTCAGTTTGGTGTTTGTCATCAGAGTATATTCTCATGTTTAGTTTTCATAGATGTAGATTCTCATGTTTGTCATCAAGAGTAGATTCTCATGTTTGAGTGTTTTCATACATAGTAATTCTCATGTTCTCATGTTTGTCATAAGTGATTATGTTTGTCACAGATAGTAGTATTCTTTAGTGTTTGTCATCAGATAGTATATTCTCATGTTTTGTCATCATAGAGTAGATTCTCATGTTTGAGTGTTTGTATCAGAGAGTAGATTCTCATGTTTGAGTGTTTGTCACAGTAGTATATTCTCATGTTTGTCATCAAGAGTAGATTCTCATGTTTGCGTGTTTGTCATCAGATAGTATATTCTCATGTTTGTGTTTGTAAGTAGATTTATTCTCATGTTTTTTCATCATAGAGTAGATTTCTCATGTTTGAGTGTTGTATCATAGAGTAGATTCTCATGTTTGAGTGTTTGTCATCAGAGAGTAGATTCTCATTTAGTTTTGTTAGAAGTGTTTCTCATGTTTTTCATAGTAGATTCTCATTTTGAGTGTTTGTCATCAATAGTAGATTCTCATGTTTGTATTTAGAGTAGATTCTCATGTTTAGTGTTTGTCATCATAGAGTAGATTCTCATGTTTGAGTGTTTGTCATCATAGAGTAGATTCTCATGTTGAGTGTTTGTCATAAGAGTAGATTCTCATGTTTGAGTGTTTGTCATCAGAGAGTAGATTCTCATGTTTGAGTTTTGTCATCAGATAGTATTTCTCATGTTTGAGTGTTTGTCATCAGAGAGTAGATTCTCATGTTTGAGTGTTTGTCATCATAGAGTAGATTCTCATGTTTGAGTGTTTGTCATCAGATAGTATATTCTCATGTTTGAGTGTTTGTCATCATAGAGTAGATTCTCATGTTTGAGTGTTTGTCATCAGAGAGTAGATTCTCATGTTAGAGTGTTTGTCATCATAGAGTAGATTCTCATGTTTGAGTGTTTGTCATCAGAGAGTAGATTCTCATGTTTGAGTGTTTGTCATCATAGAGTAGATTCTCATGTTTGAGTGTTTGTCATCAGAGAGTAGATTCTCATGTTTGAGTGTTTGTCATCAGAGAGTAGATTCTCATGTTTGAGTGTTTGTCATCAGATAGTAGATTCTCATGTTTGTCATCATAGAGTATATTCTCATGTTAGAGTGTTTGTCATCATAGAGTAGATTCTCATGTTTGAGTGTTTGCATCATAGAGTAGATTCTCATGTTTGAGTGTTTGTCATCATAGAGTATATTCTCATGTTAGAGTGTTTGTCATCATAGAGTAGATTCTCATGTTTGAGTGTTTGTCATCATAGAGTAGATTCTCATGTTTGAGTGTTTGTCATCATAGAGTATATTCTCATGTTTGTCATCATAGAGTAGATTCTCATGTTTGAGTGTTTGTCATCAGATAGTAGATTCTCATGTTTGTCATCATAGAGTATATTCTCATGTTAGAGTGTTTGTCATCATAGAGTAGATTCTCATGTTTGAGTGTTTGTCATCATAGAGTAGATTCTCATGTTTGAGTGTTTGTCATCAGAGAGTAGATTCTCATGTTTGAGTGTTTGTCATCATAGAGTAGATTCTCATGTTAGAGTGTTTGTCATCATAGAGTAGATTCTCATGTTTGAGTGTTTGTCATCAGATAGTATATTCTCATGTTTGAGTGTTTGTCATCAGATAGTATATTCTCATGTTAGAGTGTTTGTCATCAGATAGTATATTCTCATGTTTGAGTGTTTGTCATCAGATAGTATATTCTCATGTTTGAGTGTTTGTCATCAGATAGTATATTCTCATGTTTGAGTGTTTGTCATCATAGAGTAGATTCTCATGTTTGAGTGTTTTGTCCATCAAGAGTAGATTCTCATGTTTGAGTGTTTGTCATCAGAGAGTAGATTCTCATGTTTGAGTGTTTGTCATCAGATAGTAGATTCTATGTTTTCATCATAGAGTAATTCTCATGTTAGAGTGTTTGTCATCATAGAGTAGATTCTCATGTTGAGTGTTTGTCATCATAGAGTAGATTCTCATGTTTTGAGTTGCTTTGTCATCATAGAGTATATTCTCATGTTAGAGTGTTTGTCATCATAGAGTAGATTCTCATGTTTGAGTGTTTGTCATCATAGAGTAGATTCTCATGTTTGAGTGTTTGTCATCATAGCGTATATTCTCATGTTTGTCATCATAGAGTAGATTCTCATGTTTGAGTGTTGTCATCAGATAGTAGATCTCATGTTTGTCATCATAGAGTATATTCTCATGTTAGGTGTTTGTCATCATAGAGTAGATTCTCATGTTTGAGTGTTTGTCATCATAGAGTAGATTCTCATGTTTAGAGTGTTTGTCATCAGAGAGTAGATTCTCATGTTTGAGTGTTTGTCATCATAGAGTAGATTCTCATGTTAGAGTGTTTGTCATCATAGAGGAGATCTCATGTTTGAGTGTTTGTCATCAGATAGTATATTCTCATGTTTGAGTGTTTGTCATCAGATAGTATATTCTCATGTTAGAGGTGTCATCAGATAGTATTCCAGTTGAGTGTTTGTCATCAGATAGTAATTCTCATGTTTGAGTGTTTGTCATCAGATAGTATATTCTCATGTTGAGTGTTTGTCATCAGATAGTATATTCTCATGTTAGAGTGTTTGTCCATCAAGAGTAGATTCTCATGTTTGAGTGTTTTTCATCATAGAGTAGATTTCATCATGTTGAGTGTTTGTCATCAGAGAGTAGATTCTCATGTTAGAGTGTTTGTCACCATAGAGTTAGATTCTCATGTTTGAGTGTTTGTCATCAGAGAGTAGATTCTCATGTTTTGAGTGTTTGTCATCATAGAGTAGATTCTCATGTTTGAGTGTTTGTCATCAGAGAGTATATTCTCATGTTTGAGTGTTTGTCATCAGATAGTATATTCTCATGTTTGAGTGTTTGTCATCAGATAGTATATTCTCATGTTAGAGTGTTTGTCATCATAGAGTAGATTCTCATGTTTGAGTGTTTGTCATCATAGAGTAGATTCTCATGTTTGAGTGTTTGTCATCAGAGAGTAGATTCTCATGTTAGAGTGTTTGTCATCATAGAGTAGATTCTCATGTTTGAGTGTTTGTCATCAGAGAGTAGATTCTCATGTTTGAGTGTTTGTCATCAGAGAGTAGATTCTCATGTTTGAGTGTTTGTCATCATAGAGTAGATTCTCATGTTAGAGTGTTTGTCATCAGAGAGTAGATTCTCATGTTTGAGTGTTTGTCATCAGAGAGTAGATTCTCATGTTTAGAGTGTTTGTCATCAGAGAGTAGATTCTCATGTTTGAGTGTTTGTCATCAGAGAGTAGATTCTCATGTTGAGTGTTGTCATCATAGAGTAGATTCTCATGTTAGAGTGTTTGTCATCATAGAGTAGATTCTCATGTTTGAGTGTTTGTCATCATAGAGTAGATTCTCAGTTTGAGTGTTTTGTCATCAGAGAGTAGATTCTCATGTTTGAGTGTTTGTCATCATAGAGTATATTCTCATGTTAGAGTGTTTGTCATCATAGATAGATTCTCATGTTGAGTGTTGTGTCATCAGATAGTATATTCTCATGTTTGAGTGTTTGTCATCAGATAGTATATTCTCATGTTTGTCATCATAGAGTAAGATTCTCATGTTTGAGTGTTTGTCATCAGAATTAGTAGTATTCTCATGTTTGTCATCATAGAGTAGATTCTCATGTTGTGTCATCATAGAGTATATTCTCATGTTAGAGTGTTTGTCATCATAGAGTAGATTCTCATGTTTGAGTGTTTGTCATCAGATAGTATATTCTCATGTTTGAGTGTTTGTCATCAGATAGTATATTCTCATGTTTGTCATCATAGAGTAGATTCTCATGTTTGAGTGTTTGTCATCAGATAGTATATTCTCATGTTTGTCATCATAGAGTAGATTCTCATGTTTGTCATCATAGAGTAGATTCTCATGTTTGAGTGTTTGTCATCAGATAGTATATTCTCATGTTTGTCATCATAGAGTAGATTCTCATGTTTGAGTGTTTGTCATCAGATAGTATATTCTCATGTTTGTCATCATAGAGTAGATTCTCATGTTTGAGTGTTTGTCATCATAGAGTAGATTCTCATGTTTGAGTGTTTGTCATCAGAGAGTAGATTCTCATGTTTGTCATCATAGAGTAGATTCTCATGTTTGAGTGTTTGTCATCATAGAGTAGATTCTCATGTTTGAGTGTTTGTCATCATAGAGTAGATTCTCATGTTTGAGTGTTTGTCATCATAGAGTAGATTCTCATGTTTGTCATCAGATAGTATATTCTCATGTTTGTCATCATAGAGTAGATTCTCATGTTTGAGTGTTTGTCATCAGATAGTATATTCTCATGTTTGTCATCATAGAGTAGATTCTCATGTTTGAGTGTTTGTCATCAGATAGTATATTCTCATGTTTGTCATCATAGAGTAGATTCTCATGTTTGAGTGTTTGTCATCAGATAGTATATTCTCATGTTTGTCATCATAGAGTAGATTCTCATGTTTGAGTGTTTGTCATCATAGAGTAGATTCTCATGTTTGAGTGTTTGTCATCATAGAGTAGATTCTCATGTTTGAGTGTTTGTCATCAGAGAGTAGATTCTCATGTTAGAGTGTTTGTCATCAGATAGTAGATTCTCATGTTAGAGTGTTTGTCATCAGATAGTAGATTTTCATGTTAGAGTGTTTGTCATCAGATAGTAGATTCTAATGTTAGAGTGTCTGTCATAAGAGAGTAGATTCTCATGTTAGAGTGTTTGTCATGAGATAGTAGATTTTCATGTTAGAGTATTTGTCATCAGATAGTAGATTTTCATGTTAGAGTATTTGTCATCAGATAATAGATTTTCATGTTAGAGTGTTTGTCATCAGATAGTAGATTTTCATGTTAAGAGTGTTTGTCATCAGATAGTAGATTCTCATGTTTGAGTGTTTGTCATCAGAGAGTAGATTCTCATGTTTGAGTGTTTGTCATCAGAGAGTAGATTCTCATGTTTGAGTGTTTGTCATCAGATAGTAGATTCTCATGTTAGAGTGTTTATCATCAGTTAGTAGATTTTCATGTTAGAGTATTTGTCATCAGATAGTAGATTCTCATGTTTGAGTGTTTATCATCAGATAGTAGATTCTCATGTTTGAGTGTTTGTCATCATAGAGTAGATTCTCATGTTTGAGTGTTTGTCATCATAGAGTAGATTTTCATGTTAGAGTGTTTGTCATCAGATAGTAGATTCTCATGTTTGAGTGTTTGTCATCAGAGAGTAGATTCTCATGTTAGAGTGTTTGTCATCAGCTAGTAGATTCTCATGTTAGAGTGTTTATCATCAGCTAGTAGATTCTCTGTTTCTATTTTATGTTGTCTACACACCATTGTTTCTATTTCCTGTTGTCTACACACCATTGTTTCTATTTCCTGTTGTCTACACACCATTGTTTCTATTTTATGTTGTCTACACACCATTGTTTCTATTTCCTGTTGTCTACACACCATTGTTTCTATTTCCTGTTGTCTACACACCATTGTTTCTATTTCCTGTTGTCTACACACCATTGTTTCTATTTCCTGTTGTCTACACACCATTGTTTCTATTTCCTGTTGTCTACACACCATTGTTTCTATTTCCTGTTGTCTACACACCATTGTTTCTATTTTATGTTGTCTACACACCATTGTTTGTATTTCATGTTGTCTACACACCATTGTTTCTATTTCCTGTTGTCTACACACCATTGTTTCTATTTCCTGTTGTCTACACACCATTGTTTCTATTTTATGTTGTCTACACACCATTGTTTGTATTTTATGTTGTCTACACACCATTGTTTCTATTTCATGTTGTCTACACACCATTGTTTCTATTTTATGTTGTCTACACACCATTGTTTCTATTTCCTGTTGTCTACACACCATTGTTTCTATTTCCTGTTGTCTACACACCATTGTTTGTATTTCCTGTTGTCTACACACCATTGTTTCTATTTTATGTTGTCTACACACCATTGTTTCTATTTCCTGTTGTCTACACACCATTGTTTCTATTTCCTGTTGTCTACACACCATTTTTTCTATTTCCTGTTGTCTACACACCATTGTTTCTATTTCCTGTTGTCTACACACCATTGTTTCTATTTTATGTTGTCTACACACCATTGTTTGTATTTCATGTTGTCTACACACCATTGTTTCTATTTCCTGTTGTCTACACACCATTGTTTCTATTTCATGTTGTCTACACACCATTGTTTCTATTTTATGTTGTCTACACACCATTGTTTCTATTTTATGTTGTCTATACACCATTGTTTATATTTTCTGTTGTCTACACACCATTGTTTCTATTTTATGTTGTCTACACACCATTGTTTCTATTTCATGTTGTCTATACACCATTGTTTATATTTTCTGTTGTCTATACACCATTGTTTCTATTTTATGTTGTCTACACACCATTGTTTCTATTTCCTGTTGTCTACACACCATTGTTTCTATTTTATGTTGTCTACACACCATTGTTTCTATTTCATGTTGTCTACACACCATTGTTTCTATTTCCTGTTGTCTACACACCATTGTTTCTATTTTATGTTGTCTACACACCATTGTTTCTATTTCATGTTGTCTACACACCATTGTTTCTATTTCCTGTTGTCTACACACCATTGTTTCTATTTCATGTTGTCTACACACCATTGTTTCTATTTCCTGTTGTCTACACACCATTGTTTCTATTTTATGTTGTCTACACACCATTGTTTCTATTTTATGTTGTCTACACACCATTGTTTCTATTTCCTGTTGTCTACACACCATTGTTTCTATTTCCTGTTGTCTACACACCATTGTTTCTATTTTATGTTGTCTACACACCATTGTTTCTATTTCATGTTGTCTACACACCATTGTTTCTATTTCCTGTTGTCTACACACCATTGTTTCTATTTCATGTTGTCTACACACCATTGTTTCTATTTCCTGTTGTCTACACACCATTGTTTCTATTTTCTGTTGTCTACACACCATTGTTTCTATTTTATGTTGTCTACACACCATTGTTTCTATTTCCTGTTGTCTACACACCATTGTTTCTATTTCCTGTTGTCTACACACCATTGTTTCTATTTCATGTTGTCTACACACCATTGTTTCTATTTCCTGTTGTCTACACACCATTGTTTCTATTTTCTGTTGTCTACACACCATTGTTTCTATTTCCTGTTGTCTACACACCATTGTTTCTATTTCCTGTTGTCTACACACCATTGTTTCTATTTCATGTTGTCTACACACCATTGTTTCTATTTCCTGTTGTCTACACACCATTGTTTATATTTTATGTTGTCTACACACCATTGTTTCTATTTAATGTTGTCTACACACCATTGTTTCTATTTCATGTTGTCTACACACCATTGTTTCTATTTATGTTGTCTACACACCATTGTTTCTATTTTATGTTGTCTACACACCATTGTTTCTATTTCATGTTGTCTACACACCATTGTTTCTATTTTATGTTGTCTACACACCATTGTTTCTATTTATGTTGTCTACACACCATTGTTTCTATTTCCTGTTGTCTACACACCATTGTTTCTATTTATGTTGTCTACACACCATTGTTTCTATTTCCTGTTGTCTACACACCATTGTTTCTATTTCGTGTTGTCTACACACCATTGTTTCTATTTCCTGTTGTCTACACACCATTGTTTCTATTTCCTGTTGTCTACACACCATTGTTTCTATTTTATGTTGTCTACACACCATTGTTTCTATTTTATGTTGTCTACACACCATTGTTTCTATTTCCTGTTGTCTACACACCATTGTTTCTATTTTATGTTGTCTACACACCATTGTTTCTATTTCCTGTTGTCTACACACCATTGTTTCTATTTCCTGTTGTCTACACACCATTGTTTCTATTTCCTGTTGTCTACACACCATTGTTTCTATTTCCTGTTGTCTACACACCATTGTTTCTATTTTATGTTGTCTACACACCATTGTTTCTATTTTATGTTGTCTACACACCATTGTTTCTATTTCCTGTTGTTGTAACAATGTATAGAGACTCGCAATACGTGGTTTCAGTTGATAATATCAGTTTATTAGTTCTTGATGACAAAGCGTTGATGCTAGACTCCACTCACATTGAAGGCCGGATCTTAACTGCCCTTGCCAACCCAATACGTCACGATTGAGCATCTCTCTCCCTTTCACTCTCGATGCTCAATCGTGCTGTATCTGTTTCCCACTAGATTCTAATAATACCCCAGTACTCCTCCCTTACTGTTACATTGTCTACACACCATTGTTTCTATTTCCTGTTGTCTACACACCATTGTTTCTATTTTATGTTGTCTACACACCATTGTTTCTATTTCCTGTTGTCTACACACCATTGTTTCTATTTCCTGTTGTCTACACACCATTGTTTCTATTTCCTGTTGTCTACACACCATTGTTTCTATTTCCTGTTGTCTACACACCATTGTTTCTATTTCCTGTTGTCTACACACCATTGTTTCTATTTCCTGTTGTCTACACACCATTGTTTCTATTTTATGTTGTCTACACACCATTGTTTCTATTTCCTGTTGTCTACACACCATTGTTTCTATTTCCTGTTGTCTACACACCATTGTTTCTATTTCCTGTTGTCTACACACCATTGTTTCTATTTTATGTTGTCTACACACCATTGTTTCTATTTCATGTTGTCTACACACCATTGTTTCTATTTCCTGTTGTCTACACACCATTGTTTCTATTTTATGTTGTCTACACACCATTGTTTCTATTTCATGTTGTCTACACACCATTGTTTCTATTTCCTGTTGTCTACACACCATTGTTTGTATTTCCTGTTGTCTACACACCATTGTTTCTATTTCCTGTTGTCTACACACCATTGTTTCTATTTCATGTTGTCTACACACCATTGTTTGTATTTCCTGTTGTCTACACACCATTGTTTCTATTGTATGTTGTCTACACACCATTGTTTCTATTTCCTGTTGTCTACACACCATTGTTTCTATTGTATGTTGTCTACACACCATTGTTTCTATTTCCTGTTGTCTACACACCATTGTTTCTATTGTATGTTGTCTACACACCATTGTTTCTATTTCATGTTGTCTACACACCATTGTTTCTATTTCCTGTTGTCTACACACCATTGTTTCTATTTTATGTTGTCTACACACCATTGTTTCTATTTCCTGTTGTCTACACACCATTGTTTCTATTTCATGTTGTCTACACACCATTGTTTCTATTTCATGTTGTCTACACACCATTGTTTCTATTTCCTGTTGTCTACACACCATTGTTTCTATTTCCTGTTGTCTACACACCATTGTTTCTATTTCATGTTGTCTACACACCATTGTTTCTATTTCCTGTTGTCTACACACCATTGTTTCTATTTCCTGTTGTCTACACACCATTGTTTCTATTTCCTGTTGTCTACACACCATTGTTTCTATTTCCTGTTGTCTACACACCATTGTTTCTATTTCCTGTTGTCTACACACCATTGTTTCTATTTCCTGTTGTCTACACACCATTGTTTCTATTTTATGTTGTCTACACACCATTGTTTCTATTTCCTGTTGTCTACACACCATTGTTTCTATTTCATGTTGTCTACACACCATTGTTTCTATTTCCTGTTGTCTACACACCATTGTTTCTATTTCCTGTTGTCTACACACCATTGTTTCTATTTTATGTTGTCTACACACCATTGTTTCTATTTCATGTTGTCTACACACCATTGTTTCTATTTCCTGTTGTCTACACACCATTGTTTCTATTTTATGTTGTCTACACACCATTGTTTCTATTTCCTGTTGTCTACACACCATTGTTTATATTTCCTGTTGTCTACACACCATTGTTTCTATTTTATGTTGTCTACACACCATTGTTTCTATTTCATGTTGTCTACACACCATTGTTTCTATTTCCTGTTGTCTACACACCATTGTTTCTATTTTATGTTGTCTACACACCATTGTTTCTATTTCCTGTTGTCTACACACCATTGTTTCTATTTTATGTTGTCTACACACCATTGTTTCTATTTCCTGTTGTCTATACACCATTGTTTATATTTTCTGTTCATTCTTCACTTCAACACATTTGTAACACATGCATTCCATCACACACCTCATGTCTTATGTAAGCATATTATATCTTCCTGCTGTTTTCAGAAGCTGATGGACTGTACGTGGATGCTGAGACGGAAAGAAAGGTACAGATAAATAGACTAAACTTTTTGCATGAAGATATTTGACATGTCAGTATTAAGAAATGGACAGTCTGGTTAATTGTGGTCAGTGCTGACAGAAAGAATGTGGAGACGAAACAGCCAGTAGACCTTGTCTCCAAAGACAAAATGCTTGATGTGAATGTGTAACCTTGATCAGCAAGTAGAATCAATCATGGAACACCACAGTATGGTGTCTTTGTGTGTGGACAAAGATGTGAAGTCATGAGAGAGCAATTGCATGTCCAAGTCATGTTGAAGTCATGTTGAAGTCATGTGGACAAAGATGTGAAGTCATGAGAGAGCAATTGCATGTCCAAGTCATGTTGAAGTCATGTGGACAAAGATGTGAAGTCATGAGAGAGCAATTGCATGTCCAAGTCATGTTGAAGTCATGTGGACAAAGATGTGAAGTCATGAGAGAGCAATTGCATGTCCAAGTCATGTTGAAGTCATGTGGACAAAGATCTGAAGTCATGAGAGAGCAATTGCATGTCCAAGTCATGTTGAAGTCATGTGGACAAAGATGTGAAGTCATGAGAGAGCAATTGCATGTCCAAGTCATGTTGAAGTCATGTGAAGTCATGAGAGAGCAATTGCATGTCCAAGTCATGTTGAAGTCATGTGGACAAAGATGTGAAGTCATGAGAGAGCAATTGCATGTCAAAGCTGGTTCACCTTGCAGTGTCAAGTCTAGTGTAGTCTTTCTGACTTACAGAAACACACACACAAGTAATGGTAAAGAAACAATATGTCTTCCAAAATGTAACATTGAAGTAAATAGGACTAGTCTGAAGTAAGTTGCAGGATGAATACTATTCTATGCAATATATGGAAGAAGTTCACTCACACAGAGAACTGGTGGATAACATCAAAAGAAGACCACATTCCACATTCTTGGGGCTCATCATGGGAAGGGAAAAGCTAGACTACTTCATGACAACAGGGAAGTTGGTGGGTGGGAGAGGCATGAGGAGACAAAGTGAGAAGATGCTGAACAGTTTGGTGTCATGGCATGGAGGTACATTGGTATCAGAAATGATTGGCAGTACATGAGACAGAAGTCTGTGGATAGACATGATCGCCAACATCACATGGAATGGACTGTAAGAAGATTGGCAGTACACGGGACAGAAGGCTGTGGACAGACATGATGACCAACGCCACACGGCATGGACTGTAAGAAGATTGGCAGTACATGAGGCAGAAGGTTGAGGATAGACATGATCTCCAACGTCACACGGCATGGACTATAAGAAGATTTCAAGATGGAGCAAAACCCACTACTGGCAACATCAATTGCATTCCGGTATGAGCCTTGGGCCTTGTCCATGTCAGATTGGCAGCACTAGACTGGAGTTTGGCTCTCGTTTGAGCTTGTCAGTAGTGTATGTCCCTGACTGGACCCGGGATAGATCTCTGGATTACTGGCGCGTGAGGCGGGTGTGTAACCACTTGACATGACTTTGTCTGGGATGATTGTGAGTGAGTGTAGACTGGAGTGGTGAGTGCATGTTTCTGGGGGAGCAGATGCTGGATGCATGAATATATGAGTTAACTCATTTCTGTTTTGTTTCCTCACAGGATGATGGCGAGCTGTATGAGGAGTAAGTCTTATAGTACATGTGTGGGTGTGTGGTGTTGTTGTACTGGTGTGTAGTGTTATTGTACTGGTGTGTGGTGTTGTTGTACTGGTGTGTGGTGTTGTTGTACTGGTGTGTGGTGTTATTGTACTGGTGCATGGTGTTGTTGTACTGGTGTGTGGTGGTGTTGTACTGGTGTGTGGTGTTGATGTACTGGTGTTTGGTGTTGTTGTACTGGTGTGTGGTGGTGTTGTACTGGTGTGTGGTGTTGATGTACTGGTGTTTGGTGTTGTTTTACTGTGGTGTTTGGTGTTGTTGTACTAGTGTGTGGTGTTGTTGTACTGGTGTGTGGTGTTGTTGTACTAGTGTGTGGTGTTGTTGTACTGGTCTGTGGTGTTGTACTGGTATGTCGTGTTATTGTACTTGTGGGTGGTGTTATTGTACTGGTGTGTGGTGTTATTGTACTGGTGTGTGGTGTTATTGTACTGGTGTGTGGTGTTATTGTACTGGTGTGTGGTGTTGTTGTACTGGTGTGTGGTGTTGTTGTACTGGTGTGTGGTGTTGTTGTACTGGTGTGTGGTGTTGTTGTACTGGTGTGTGGTGTTGTGCTGTGGTGTGTGGTGTTGTGCTGTGGTGTGTGGTGTTGTGCTGTGGTGTGTGGTGTTATACTGATGTGTGGTGTTGTACTGGTGTGTGGTGTTGTTGTACTGGTGTGTGGTGTTGTTGTACTGGTGTGTGGTGTTATTGTACTGGTGTGTGGTGTTATTGTACTGGTGTGTGGTGTTGTACTGGTGTGTGGTGTTGTACTGGTGTGTGGTGTTGTACTGGTGTGTGGTGTTATTGTACTGGTGTGTGGTGTTGTTGTACTGGTGTGTGATGTTGTACTGGGTATGGTGTTGTACTGGTGTGTGGTGTTTTTGTACTGGTGTGTGGTGTAGTTGTACTAGTGTGTGATGTTGGTGTACTGGCGTGTGATGTTGTTGTACAGTAGATGGCAGCTTTATGCATGGACACATCACTAAATGAATCATTTAGATTGTGGCTGTTAGAGTGGTGTCTAGATTGCAGCTGTTAGAGTGGGGTCTAGATTATGGCTGTGAGAGTGGGGTCTAGTTTATGGCTATTAGAGTGGGGTCTAGATTATGGCTGTGAGAGTGGGGTCTAGTTTATGGCTATTAGAGTGGGGTCTAGATTACAGCTGTTAGAATGGGGGTCTAGATTATGGCTGTTAGAGTGGGGGTCTAGATTACGGCTGTTAGAGTGGTGTCTAGATTACAGCTGTGAGAGTGGGGTCTAGATTATGGCTGTGAGAGTGGGGTCTAGTTTATGGCTATTAGAGTGGGGTCTAGATTATGGCTGTGAGAGTGGGGTCTAGTTTATGGCTATTAGAGTGGGGTCTAGATTATGGCTGTTAGAGTGGGGGTCTAGATTACAGCTGTTAGAGTGGGGAGTCTGTGGATAACATGATTACAGAGGACAGTTTTGCTGGGTAGCTAGCCAGCTAGGAGCATCCACATCCTTAGACTTGTGCTGGAAGAGACTAAGATTTGATTAGCTTGTCCTTAGTGCAGCGGCGTTGATTATCCACCTTAATCTTAATGATAATCATTCTTATATTACTTGTGTTTGTGATAGCACTTGTGTGTTTTCTGTGGACGTAACTAGTTATTCACACTGAGCCTGATGGATGTGCAGTATCACTCTCTTTCCATTGACAATTTCAAATACCAACACTGCCCCTGTTATGTCACTGTTGCACAGTCATCCTACCAAGCACACGTTCATAGCGAAACAGTTTCACAGTCAGACACAGTTTGACAATCAGGTGCAGTCTGACAATCAGGCACAGGTTGACAGTCAGACAGTCTGATAGTCTGGCAACCATATACAGTTGAACAATCAGACAAGAGTTTGACAATCAGACAGTCTGGCCACCAGGAACATCCTGACAATCACTGTCAGAATAATGACCAGAAACATCCACTGATTGTGACATTTTGTGTTTCCTGCCACTTTCTGCTCTTTGTGTGTGTGTGTGTGTGGGTGAGGTTTGTGTTTCCTGCCACTCTCTGCTCTTTGTGTGTGTGTGTGTGAGGTTTGTGTTTCCTTTGTGGGTGGGTGGGTGGCTTGGTGAGGTTTGTTTGGGGGTGAGGTTTGTGTTTCCTGCCACTCCCTGCTCTTTGTGTGTGTGTGTAGGAATGTGTGTGGGGATGAGGTTTGTGTGGGGGTGAGGTTTGTGTTTCCTGCCACTCTCTGCTCTTTGTGTGTGTGGGTGAGGTTTGTGTGGGGGGTGAGTTTTGTGTTTCCTGCCACTCTCTGCTCTTTGTGTGTGTGGGTGGGTGAGGTTTGTGTTTCCTGCCACTCTCTGCTCTTTGTGTGTGTGGGTGAGGTTTGTGTTTCCTGCCACTCTCTGCTCTTTGTGTGTGTATGGGGATGTGTGTGTGGGTGAGGTTTGTGTGGGGGGTGAGGTTTGTGTTTCCTGCCACTCCCTGCTCTTTGTGTGTGTGTGTGTAGGAATGTGTGTGGGGGTGAGGTTTGTGTGTGGGTGAAGTTTGTGTTTCCTGCCACTCCCTGCTCTTCCACCTGCAACCCCCTTCCAGTGCCCCTGCCTCTCACGGAAGTTGTGTATCATTTGTTGTCAGTGTTGTTACCAGTCAAAGATTGTCTCCAGTAACTGAAGATGTGGATATTGTCTGTCATTGTGTCATGTTGTTACCAGTCAAAGATTGTCTCCAGTAACTGAAGATGTGGATATTGTCTGTCATTGTGTCATGTTGTTACCAGTCAAAGATTGTCTCCAGTAACTGAAGATGTGAATATTGTCTGTCATTGTGTCATGTTGTTACCAGTCAAAGATTGTCTCCAGTAACTGAAGATGTGGATATTGTCTGTCATTGTGTCATGTTGTTACCAGTCAAAGATTGTCTCCAGTAACTGAAGATGTGGATATTGTCTGTCATTGTGTGATGTTGTTACCAGTCAAAGATTGTCTCCAGTAACTGAAGATGTGAATATTGTCTGTCATTGTGTGGTGTTGTTACCAGTCAAAGATTGTCTCCAGTAACTGAAGATGTGGATATTGTCTGTCATTGTGTCATGTTGTTACAAAGATTGTCTCCAGTAACTGAAGATGTGGATATTGTCTGTCATTGTGTCATGTTGTTACAAAGATTGTCTCCAGTAACTGAAGATGTGGATATTGTCTGTCATTGTGTCATGTTGTTACAAAGATTGTCTCCAGTAACTGAAGATGTGGATATTGTCTGTCATTGTGTCATGTTGTTACCAGTCAAAGATTGTCTCCAGTAACTGAAGATGTGGATATTGTCTGTCATTGTGTCATGTTGTTACCAGTCAAAGATTGTCTCCAGTAACTGAAGATGTGAATATTGTCTGTCATTGTGTCATGTTGTTACCAGTCAAAGATTGTCTCCAGTAACTGAAGATGTGGATATTGTCTGTCATTGTGTCATGTTGTTACCAGTCAAAGATTGTCTCCAGTAACTGAAGATGTGGATATTGTCTGTCATTGTGTGATGTTGTTACCAGTCAAAGATTGTCTCCAGTAACTGAAGATGTGAATATTGTCTGTCATTGTGTCATGTTGTTACCAGTCAAAGATTGTCTCCAGTAACTGAAGATGTGGATATTGTCTGTCATTGTGTCATGTTGTTACCAGTCAAACATTGTCTCCAGTAACTGAAGATGTAGATATTGTCTGTCATTGTGTGATGTTGTTACCAGTCAAAGATTGTCTCCAGTAACTGAAGATGTGGATATTGTCTGTCATTGTGTCATGTTGTTACCAGTCAAAGATTGTCTCCAGTAACTGAAGATGTGGATATTGTCTGTCATGATGTCATGTTGTTACCAGTCAAAGATTGCCTCCAGTAACTGAAGATGTGGATATTGTCTGTCATTGTGTCATGTTGTTACCAGTCAAAGATTGCCTCCAGTAACTGAAGATGTGGATATTGTCTGTCATTGTGTCATGTTGTTACCAGTCAAAGATTGCCTCCAGTAACTGAAGATGTGGATATTGTCTGTCATTGTGTCATGTTGTTACCAGTCAAAGATTGTCTCCAGTAACTGAAGATGTGGATATTGTCTGTCATTGTGTCATGTTGTTACCAGTCAAAGATTGTCTCCAGTAATTGAAGATGTGGATATTGTCTGTCATTGTGTGATGTTGTTACCAGTCAAAGATTGTCTCCAGTAACTGAAGATGTGGATATTGTCTGTCATTGTGTGATGTTGTTACCAGTCAAAGATTGTCTCCAGTAACTGAAGATGTGGATATTGTCTGTCATTGTGTCATGTTGTTACCAGTCAAAGATTGTCTCCAGTAACTGAAGATGTGGATATTGTCTGTCATTGTGTCATGTTGTTACCAGTCAAAGATTGCCTCCAGTAACTGAAGATGTGGATATTGTCTGTCATTGTGTCATGTGTTACCAGTCAAAGATTGCCTCCAGTAACTGAAGATGTGGATATTGTCTGTCATTGTGTCATGTTTGTTACCAGTCAAAGATTGTCTCCAGTAACTGAAGATGTGGATATTGTCTGTCATTGTGTCAGTGTTGTTACCAGTCAAAGATTGTCCTCCAGTAACTGAAGATGTGGATATTGTCTGTCATTGTGTCATGTTGTTACCAGTCAAAGATTGTCTCCAGTAACTGAAGATGTGGATATTGTCTGTCATTGTGTCATGTTGTTACCAGTCAAAGATTGTCTCCAGTAACTGAAGATGTGGATATTGTCTGTCATTGTGTCATGTTGTTACCAGTCAAAGATTGTCTCCAGTAACTGAAGATGTGGATATTGTCTGTCATTGTGTGATGTTGTTACCAGTCAAAGATTGTCTCCAGTAACTGAAGATGTGGATATTGTCTGTCATTGTGTCATGTTGTTACAGTCAAAGATTGTCTCCAGTAACTGAAGATGTGGATATTGTCTGTCATTGTGTGATGTTGTTACCAGTCAAGACTTGTCTCCAGTAACTGAAGATGTGGATATTGTCTGTCATTGTGTCATGTTGTACCAGTCAAAGATTGTCTCCAGTAACTGAAGATTGGATATTGTCTGTCATTGTGTGATGTTGTTACCAGTCAAAGATTGTCTCCAGTAACTGAAGATGTGGATATTGTTCTGTCATTGTGTCATGTTGTTACAAAGACTGTCCTCCAGTAACTGAAGATGTGGATATTGTCCTGTCATTGTGTCATGTTGTTACAAAGACTGTCTCCAGTAACTGAAGATGTGGATATTGTCTGTCATTGTGTCATGTTGTTACAAAGACTGTCTCCAGTAACTGAAGATGTGGATATTGTCTGTCATTGTGTCATGTTGTTACAAAGACTGTCTCCAGTAACTGAAGATGTGGATATTGTCTGTCATTGTGTGATGTTGTTACCAGTCAAAGATTGTCTCCAGTAACTGAAGATGTGGATATTGTCTCTCATTATGTCATGTTACAAAGACTGTCTCCAGTAACTGAAGATGTGGATATTGTCTGTCATTGTGTCATGTTGTTGGCTTTACCAGTGAGGAGACATTTGCACTCAACGCTGAACAGCTGTATGAGGACCAGAAACGAAAACAGAAAGAGGAAGCTGAAGCCAAGAAAAGAGAAGAGAAAGAAAGGAAAGAGAGGGAGAAAGAGGAAGAAAAGAAACGAAAGAAAGAGGAAAAGGTGAGTGAGCTGTTAGATCATGGTGATCCATGGACGTTGTTAGTGCTTGCTAACCAACAACATATTTCTTCTCTCCTCCTTGCCCTTCTTCTCTTCCCCTTCCCCCACCTCCTCCCCTTCCTCCACCTCCTCCCCTTCCTCCACCTCTTCCTTCTTGTACTCCTTCTATTCCATCTTCTGTGTCTCTTCCTTCTCTATCTCCTTCTCTGTCAATTAACAGACAAGCTGAGAAACATCTAATGGCAGTGGAAAAGTGGCTTTAGAGAAAAATGCAAAGAATACCATGGGCAGGCAGAAAATCAAATGAGACAGTCCTTCAAGTCAGAAATAGATTTTTTGGACATGTTATGAGGAGAAATGGACTTGAAAATATAGTGACAACTGGCAAGATTGATGGAAGAGAGCAATGTGAAGACAAAGGGATAAATACCTGATAGTTTGGCAGCATGGTATAGTCGGGACAAGGAAACAGACCTGATTCGAGACACCGGTGACCATGTGAGATGGCAAACCATGACTGTCCACACCTGTCAGCATGGCACTTGATGCTGATGATGATCTCCTCCTTCTTTCTTCTGTCTCCTCCTCTTCATTCTTCTCCTCTTCCTCTTCATCCTTCTCCATTTAGTCCTGTAGTCCTGTTTTCAAGGAGATTTCAGAGAGAGCATTGAAGATTTCATTGCTAGCTGCAGCTCTCGCCTTTCCTTGTGTTCTCTTTATAAAATTAAAATAATTTTTGCGTATCAAATGTTTCATAAATATATTGCTAATTGAGTGATAGATTTGTTTAGCTGAAGCTGAAACACAATGTCCACATTATTTTAAGACACTCTTATTGTAACTTCTTCCAGACACTTTTGTTGTAACTTCCTCAAAGACACTTTTGTTGTAACTTCCTCAAAGACACACTTGTAACTTCCTTAAAGACACACTTGTTGTAGCTTCCTCACAGACACTCTTGTTGTAAATTCCTCAAAGACACTCTTGTTGTAACTACCTCAAAGACACTTGTTGTAACTTCCTCAAAGACACTTTTTTTGTAACTTCTTCAAAGACACTATTGTTGTAACTTCCTCACAGACACACTTGTAACTTCCTTAAAGACACTCTTGTTGTAACCTCCTCACAGACACTCTTGTTGTAACTTCCTCATAGATACACTTGTTGTAACTTCCTCACAGACACTCTTGTAACTTCCTCATAGATACACTTGTTGTAACTTCCTCACAGACACACTTGTAACTTCTTCAAAGACACTATTGTTGTAACTTCCTTAAAGACACTCTTGTTGTAACTTCCTCACAGATACACTTGTAACTTCCTCACAGACACTCTTGTAACTTCCTCACAGACACTCTTGTTGTAACTTCCTCACAGACAGTCTTGTTGTAACTTTCTCACAGACACTCTTGTTGTAACTTCCTCACAGACAGTCTTGTTGTAACTTCCTCACAGACACTCTTGTTGTAACTTCCTCACAGACACTCTTGTTGTAACTTCCTCACAGACACTCTTGTAACTTCCTCACAGACACTCTTGTTGTAACTTCCTCACAGACAGTCTTCTTGTAACTTCCTCACAGATACTCTTGTTGTAACTTCCTCACAGATACTCTTGTTGTAACTTCCTCACAGACACTCTTGTTGTAACTTCCTCACAGACACTCTTGTTGTAACTTCCTCACAGACACTCTTGTTGTAACTTCCTCACAGACACTCTTGTTGTAACTTCCTCACAGACACTCTTGTTGTAACTTCCTCACAGACACTCTTGTAACTTCCTCACAGATACTCTTGTTGTAACTTCCTCACAGATACTCTTGTTGTAACTTCCTCAAAGACACTCTTGTTGTAACTTCCTCACAGACACTCTTGTTGTAACTTCCTCAAAGACACTCTTGTTGTAACTTCCTCACAGATACTCTTGTTGTAACTTCCTCAAAGACACTCTTGTTGTAACTTCCTCACAGACACTCTTGTTGTAACTTCCTCACAGACACTCTTGTTGTAACTTCCTCACAGACACTCTTGTTGTAACTTCCTCAGAGATACTCTTGTTGTAACTTCCTCAAAGACACTCTTGTTGTAACTTCCTCACAGACACTCTTGTTGTAACTTCCTCACAGATACTCTTGTTGTAACTTCCTCACAGACACTCTTGTAGTAACTTCCTCAGAGACACTAGTTGTAACTTCCTCAAAGAGACACTTGTAACTTCCTCACAGACACTCTTGTAGTAACTTCCTCAAAGACACTTTTGTTGTAACTTCCTCAAAGACACGTGCAACTTCCTCACAGACACTCTTGTTGTAACTTCCTCACATACACTCTTGTTGTAACTTCCTCACAGACACTCTTGTTGTAATTTCCTCAAAGACACTTTTGTTGTAACTTCCTCAAAGACACACTTGTTGTAACTTCCTCACAAACACTCTTGTTGTAACTTTCTTAAAGACAATCTTGTTGTAACTTCCTCACAGACACTCTTGTTGTAACTTCCTCACAGACACTCTTGTAACTTCCTTAAAGACACTCTTGTTGTAACTTCCTTAAAGACACTCTTGTTGTAACTTCCTCTCAGGCACTCTTGTTGTAACTTCCTCAAAGACACTTTTGTTGTAACTTCCTCAAAGACACACTTGTAACTTCTTCACAGACACTCTTGTAGTAACTTCCTCAAAGACACTTTTGTTGTAACTTCCTCAAAGACACGTGTAACTTCCTCTCAGACACTCTTGTTTTAACTTCCTCACAGACACTCTTGTTGTAACTTCCTCACAGACACTTTTGTTGTAACTTCCTCACAGATACTCTTGTTGTAACTTCCTCACAGACACTCTTGTTGTAACTTCCTCACAAACACTCTTGTTGTAACTTTCTTAAAGACAATCTTGTTGTAACTTCCTCACAGACACTCTTGTTGTAACTTCCTCACAGACACTCTTGTAACTTCCTTAAAGACACTCTTGTTGTAACTTCCTTAAAGACACTCTTGTTGTAACTTCCTCTCAGGCACTCTTATTGTAACTTCTGCAAAGACTCTTAGTGCGCAGTGTCATTAGCAGTGTTAGAAATAACATATAATACTTATTATTTTGTTGCCATTTACAGGAAAGGGCAAAGAAAGAAAAAGAGGAGATGCAGTTAAGAAAAAAGTTCAATGTAAGTTGTAGGTTATAGTGTTTGTGTAGTTGTAAGCTGTAGATTGTGGTGTTTGTGTAGTTGTAAGTTGTAGGTTGTGGTGTTTGTGTAGTTGTAAGTTGTAGATTGTGGTGTTTGTGTAGTTGTAAGTTGTAGATTGTGGTGTTTGTATAGTTGTAAGTTATAGATTGTGGTGTTTGTGTAGCTGTAAGTTGTAGATTTTGGTGTTTGTGTAGTTGTAAGTTGTAGATTGTGGTGTTTGTATAGTTGTAAGTTATAGATTGTGGTGTTTGTGTAGTTGTAGATTGTGGTGTTTGTGTAGTTGTAAGTTGTAGATTGTGGTGTTTGTATAGTTGTAAGTTGTAGATTGTGGTGTTTGTATAGTTGTAAGTTATAGATTGTGGTGTTTGTGTAGTTGTAAGTTGTAGATTGTGGTGTTTGTGTCATTGTAAGTTGTTATTGTGGTGTTTGTGTAGCTGTAAGTTGTAGGTTATAGTGTGTATATAGTTGTAAGTTGTAGATTGTGGTGTTTGTGTAGTTGTAAGTTGTAGGTTATAGTGTTTGTATAGTTGTAAGTTGTAGATTGTGGTGTTTAGTTGTAAGTTGTAGGTTATAGTGTTTGTATAGTTGTAAGTTGTAGATTGTGGTGTTTGTGTAGTTGTAAGGTGTAAAATGTGGTGTTTGTGTAGTTGTAAGGTGTAAAATGTGGTGTTTGTGTAGTTGTAAGTTGTAGATTGTGGTGTTTGTGCAGTTGTAGATTGTGGTGTTTGTATAGCTTGCAGTTGTAGATTGTGGTGTTTGTGTAGTTGTAAGGTGTAAAATGTGGTGTTTGTGTAGTTGTAAGTTGTAGATTGTGGTGTTTGTGCAGTTGTAAGTTGTAGGTTATAGTGTTTATATAGTTGTAAGTTGTAGATTGTGGTGTTTGTGTAGTTGTAAGTTGTAGGTTATAGTGTTTGTATAGTTGTAAGTTGTAGATTGTGGTGTTTGTGTAGTTGTAAGTTGTAGGTTATAGTGTTTGTATAGTTGTAAGTTGTAGATTGTGGTGTTTGTGTAGTTGTAAGGTGTAAAATGTGGTGTTTGTGTAGTTGTAAGGTGTAAAATGTGGTGTTTGTGTAGTTGTAAGTTGTAGATTGTGGTGTTTTGTGCAGTTGTAGATTGTGGGTGTTGTATAGCTTTAAGTTGTAGATTGTGATGTTTGTGTATGTCAGAGTCCTATTTAGTAGCTCTGTCTGGCTCGCTGGACTTTGACAGGCAAATTACAACATCTACAACACATCTACTAAGAACACATGAATGCAATCGGAAACTGGCAGGAGCTATCTCCTGAACAATCATTTATTACAATATATATTACAGGCTGACACCATAGTCGCACTTCACGCTCAAACAATCGTTCACCACTAACAGCCACGCGCTAGCTCACAATGGCGATCTTTACACTGTCGCCCCGCATGATCATTCACAATCACAACTTCACATCATCCCGCACATATCACAGTTAGTACATTCCTCGAATATCACTACACAACGTTCATCTCCATGTATCCGTCACAACCACTATCGTTCTATCGTTCTCTAGATCTCCACACGTCCGTCTCTATTCGCTGCCTCACACACACTGCCCCTCTCCTGGTTGACCTCCCCACATCACGTGGCTCTGTTCACGGGATTCTTGCCTGACCGTCCACTAGCCAAGCCGTGGCGTCTCTTACTGCCCTTTACCTCAGTCATGCTTACACTGACTCTCGCTTACATACCGGCACTTACATTCTTCCTTACACATGTCATATAAGACCATGACATTCTCCCCCCGCACAACCAATGTGGCACTTACTCTTGGAAATGTGACACATTCTGTTGTTGTTACTCTTGTTTCCTCTTTCTAACCTTGTCAGGGGATTATATGATCATAAGTATACGCTTGCGTCCCTTTTTACTCTGATCTTTTCCGAGATTAAGTTCAAACATTGTTCTCTCTTTTTCAGTATTGAGGTTTCTCTCAAGGTTTTGTCGTGGTCTGACAAATGTTCTGGTTGGGTCTATTTTGTCATACCTCGTTATATTATTCAACCACCACTCCGTGACATTACATTCTGTTCATATTTCTCAATCGATTGTCTGTGCATTCTCATCTCATAGTTATTGTAGCTATGCTGGTTTAAGGATTCTCCATTGGTTTATGCCTCAAATAAGGCTACAACTTCCTCTTACAGCATTCTTAAATTTTCTCTCTATTCAGACGTGGTTCCCCTCGTCTCTATTTAATGCACACTACTCGATTCTTTATGAGCACGCTATGTCAATGTTGTGGTCATGGTTCGAATATACTTCATGTATGTTATAGTCCCCCTTACCTCATCTTATGTCGGACCATGAGTTGTTTCCCTTTGTGAGCACACCTCGTTTACTGTTATGGAGAGTTGTTATTAATCTCTTTGGTTGGCATCACCCTGTTGGTATATTCCTTCTGGTTACCATACTCTGATGTTAATTCTATATCACTATTGCTAAGCATCATTCGTCGGGCTATCCAGCATACGCGAAGGCAAGTTTGATAACAATCGCGCACTGGGATTGCCAGGCGTTGATTCTCAGCATTACAACTTATTCTATTCGCCACTATACTTACGCTCATATGTACATATCACATTATAACAATACAAAGTATTATAATAATAAAATTAGACATTAGAGGTCATACAGTTTAATACATATACAATAAAATATACATCATTGATGCCTTTATGCACTCATAGGATACCGTTCTTGTCCTGTGGAAGTTATGCACACGTAATTCAATCACTCGTGTTCAATGTTCGTTTCCGTGCTGAAATGTTTGGCATGTCTTCTCTCGCATACGATTATTGACGTCTTCTGTATACCATGATATTGTCTTTCCTTCTGTATAGTGCTTAAGACTGTTCACCAAGTTTGGCCAATTTGTAAGTTCATTTTGTAAAATTGTTGGAATTCACACGTATAAAACACGAATTAATTAAAGTTCGGTGGCCTTAATTTTGAGTGTGGCCACGATGCGTCTGTCTGTGACTGTCTTTGCCATAGTTTGTAGGTTGGCATCTGGTTCATTAAACTGCTCATCGGAAATGAATGTCTGTACTTGTGAAGCTGTCGTCGTTGTTCGTCGATTTCCAAAAGGTAGATTCTGTAGATACTCGTTTGAAAACAAAGTCAATATGGGTATATCTTACTGTTTGATACCTGAAATCACATGTTGAGTCTTACTGTTTTGTTGAAAGACCGTTTATGTTGGTCTGTACAATGGAGTGTGCTAGTATCATAGCGCTGGAGTCGTACAGCAGACAAGGCAACTCTGGAGTTACTGGATCTAAGGATATAAAGTGGGTTACGGTTAAAATTTTCCGAAGGGTGGGGATGTTCAAATTTCATGTTAAGATCATTTTGAGAGCTATCTCCAAACCTGCACTCGTACATGTGTGTATACATTCAATAGTTCAAACAATAATAATACACCATGTATAGTTTTGAAATGTAATAGTGCATGTTTGTATGCATTTCTGCAATTTGTGTATATTTTCCAAAATATGTAGGGTGATTTGTTGCTGATTTTTGTCAGTAATTCCACCGACTGGAGATTTACATTGTTCAGCATAAGTATGTGTCTGAGTTGATTTGACATAGAGTTTATCAGTGGTAACAACAAACTTTGGTTCAACAGTAATGATATAAGTAACAAAGTTTGCTGGTTTGTCATGAGTAATATCATCTGTGTTGCGTCATGATAATGTGGAAATAAAACTGTCTGTGAAGACATTTGTTTTGTATTTACAATGAGCAGTGCAAGTATAACCATCCACTGTGTGCACTTGGTTATGTGTGTAGTTAATAGGGAGTACATGGAGTATAGCATGTCACATAATGATTTGCTATCTTCCCTCACTGTTGTGAAATGTTTGTTTTCTGCACCTTTTTCTTTGTGATGATACACACCAGTTTCTGTTTCTTCTTGTTGTAAGCTGGTATGGTGTGGTACTTTATTCTGTTCATCATGTTGTTGTATGATGAGTGGTGTAGTTAAGGTAGTACTTGTTGTGGTGTTAACCTTTTTCCCTGTGTGAGTTTTGGACTCTGTGTAGTCTGTCACATTTAATACATTTCCAATTAATAAATCACAACATGGATTGTCTAATAAAGCACAAGTTACTCTGCCTGATAGGAAAGGTGATTTTATATTGGCCCATGCCATAGGATATTTCTCTAATGTCCCTGAAACAGTTTTGCAATAGATGTACTCATCTAGGTAGTCTTTAGGATCAGCTAGGGTCTTCCGAAGACCGATAAGACAGGACCCTGTGTCGCGTACACATGTGCACACTGTGTCATTGATGTAACATTCATGGAATGTTAGTTTTCCTAACGACAGTCTTGAGGTTTTGTTCATTTCCTCACCTTCTTGTTGAGTATTGACCTCTTTACATAAGGAATGAGGCTGAGTGATGTTAACAACATTATTAAAATATGGTACAAAGTCTGATGGGTAAAACTCAGTTTGTTCTGACTTTGCAGTGTTTGGTCTTGTTTTCGTCTCTGTGATGTTTACTTTTCGCTAAGTTCTTTGCTGAACTGTCTGTTGTAATGTTTATGGCTGCATTTGCTTTTGCTATCTGTAATTCTTTTTACACCTTCACATTCAAAACGTCTGTGGCCATAAGCAAGGCAAAAATGACATTTTGTTCTATATTTCCTTTGATTTACCTTCCCAGTTTTTGTGCTTATAATAGTATTTAGGTATTCTTGATAAGTGGGATTCTTATCGCATACTCCATTTTCTGTATGTGGAGTGCTACAATGTTTGCACAGTACTGGTTTTGTTTTCTGTGGTTTGTTTTGACCATCTGTGGCTGCAGATGCTGTTGCTTTCACAGTATTTTTCTGTTGAGTGTTCTTAACCAGGTTTATACTTTGGTTGTAGTATTCGCGGCATTTTTCTAGTAAGTTTTGGATAGGTTCTGTTTTGTGTTCTTCTAAATATTTTCCGCATTCGGGTGGTAGTGTTGCTTTTAGTTTTTCTATAAGCAAGAAATTTATTACTCCTTGATTGTCTGTCTGAATGTTTAATTACCACTGTTAGTTTTCTGAAAGATTCTTCTAATTCACTTATATACTGGGTGAATGCCTTGTCTGTGGCTGGTTTGAGATTTTGTACCTCTAATTTTAGAGTGTCCAAGTAGTCTACATAGTGTTTTAATATGTGTGTTTTGTAATATTCATAGTCTTCCTTACGCATATCTGGTATGATCTTCTGTATTTGTTTTTCATCTATTGGTACGTATCTCCTATACCATACATACCAGCGAGTTTTTGGAATTTTATAGTCTTGCATTTTCTTCTCAAATTCCTGTGTCCAATCACGTATTAGGTTATGTTGTCTGTTACAATTTTCTTCGTCTTGTGCATATGTACGTTGGAAAAAAACGTGCAACTTTCTGTAATGTTTTGTGCCCCAGAAATCGAGTTGATTGCATCTCTGAACTGACATTTCTTGTACTTGTAAGGTGTAAAATGTGTGTTTGTGTGTTGTAGTGTAAGGTAAAATGTGGTGTTTTTGTGTAGTTGTAAGTTGTAGATTGTGGTGTTTGTGCAGTTGTAGATTGTGGTGTTTGTATAGCTTGCAGTTGTAGATTGTGGTGTTTGTGTAGTTGTAAGGTGTAAAATGTGGTGTTTGTGTAGTTGTAAGTTGTAGATTGTGGTGTTTGTGCAGTTGTAAGTTGTAGGTTATAGTGTTTATATAGTTGTAAGTTGTAGATTGTGGTGTTTGTGTAGTTGTAAGTTGTAGGTTATAGTGTTTGTATAGTTGTAAGTTGTAGATTGTGGTGTTTGTGTAGTTGTAAGTTGTAGTTTATAGTGTTTGTATAGTTGTAAGTTGTAGATTGTGGGTTTGTGTAGTTGTAAGGTGTAAAATAGTGGTGTTTGTGTAGTTGTAAGGTGTAAAATGTGGTGTTTGTGTAGTTGTAAGTTGTAGATTGTGGTGTTTGTGCAGTTGTAGATTGTGGTGTTTGTATAGCTTTAAGTTGTAGATTGTGATGTTTGTGTATGTCAGAGTCCTATTTAGTAGCTCTGTCTGGCTCGCTGGACTTTGACAGGCAAATTACAACATCTACAACACATCTACTAAGAACACATGAATGCAATCGGAAACTGGCAGGAGCTATCTCCTGAACAATCATTTATTACAATATATATTACAGGCTGACACCATAGTCGCACTTCACGCTCAAACAATCGTTCACCACTAACAGCCACGCGCTAGCTCACAATGGCGATCTTTACACTGTCGCCCGCATGATCATTCACAATCACAACTTCACATCATCCCGCACATATCACAGTTAGTACATTCCTCGAATATCACTACACAACGTTCATCTCCATGTATCCGTCACAACCACTATCGTTCTATCGTTCTAGCGTTCTCTAGATCTCCACACGTCCGTCTCTATTCGCTGCCTCACACACACTGCCCCTCTCCTGGTTGACCTCCCCACATCACGTGGCTCTGTTCACGGGATTCTTGCCTGACCGTCCACTAGCCAAGCCGTGGCGTCTCTTACTGCCCTTTACCTCAGTCATGCTTACACTGACTCTCGCTTACATACCGGCACTTACATTCTTCCTTACACATGTCATATAAGACCATGACATTCTCCCCCCGCACAACCAATGTGGCACTTACTCTTAGAAATGTGACACATTCTGTTGTTGTTACTCTTGGTACATCTTTCTAACCTTGTCAGGGGATTATATGATCATAAGTATACGCTTGCGTCCCTTTTTGCTCTGATCTTTTCCCAGATTAATTTCAAACATTGTTCTCTCTTTTTCAGTATTGAGGTTTCTCTCAAGGTTTTGTCGTGGTCTGACAAATGTTCTGGTTGGGTCTACTTTGTCATACCTCGTTATATTATTCAACCACCATTCCGTGACATTACATTCTGTTCATATTTCTCAATCGATTGTCTGTGCATTCTCATCTCATAGTTATTGTGGCTATGCTGGTTTAAGGATTCTCCATTGGTTTACGTCTCGAATAAGGCTACAACTTCCTCTTACAGCATTCTTAAATTTTCTCTCTATTCAGACGTGGTTCCCCTCGTCTCTATTTAATGCACACTACTCGATTCTTTATGAGCACGCTATGTCAATGTTGTGGTCATGGTTCGAATATACTTCATGTATGTTATAGTCCCCCTTACCTCATCTTATGTCGGACCATGAGTTGTTTCCCTTTGTGAGCACCCCTCGTTTACTGTTATGGAGATTTGTTATTAATCTCTTTGGTTGACATCACCCTGTTGGCATGTTCTTTCTGGTTACCATATTCTGATGTTAATTCTATATCACTATTGCTAAGCGTCATTCGTCGGGCTATCCAGCATACGCGAAGGCAAGTTTGGTAACAATCGCGCATTGGGATTGCCAGGCGTTGATTCTCAGCATTACAACTTATTCTATTCGCCACTATACTTACGCTCATATGTACATATCACATTATAACAATACAAAGTATTATAATAATAAAATTAGACATTGGATGTCATACAGTTAATACATATACAATAAAATATACATCATTGATGCCTTTATGCACACATAGGATACCGTTCTTGTCCTGTGGAAGTTATGCACACGTAATTAAATCACTCGTGTTCAATGTTCGTTTCCGTGCTGAAATGTTTGGCATGTCTTCTCTCGCATACGATTATTGACGTCTTCTGTATACCATGATATTGTCTTTCCTTCTGTATAGTGCTTAAGACTGTTCACCAAGCTTTGGCCAATTTGTAAGTCTGTTCTGTAAAATTGCTGGAATTCACACGTATAAAATAAGAATTAATTAAGTTCGGTGGCCTTAATTATGAGTGTGGCCATGGTGCGTCTGTCTGTGACTGTCTTTGCCATAGTTTGTAGGTTGGCCTCTGGTTCATTAAACTGATCACCGGAAATGAGTGTCTGTACTTGTAAAGCTGTCGTCGTTGTTCGTCGATTTCAAAAGGTGAATTCTGTAGATACTCGTTTGAAAACAAAGTCAATATGGGTATATCTTACTATTTGATACCTGAAATCACATGTTGAGTCTTACTGTTATGCTGGTGACACGTTTCACGATTGAAGGACCTTTCATGCTGGTCTATACAATGGAGTGTGCTAGTATCATAGCGCTGGAGTCGTACAGCAGACAAGGCAACTCTGGAGTTACTGGATCTAAGGATATAAAGTGGGTTACGGTTAAAATTTTCCGAAGGGTGGGGATTTTCAAATTTCATGTTGAGATCATTTTGAGTGCTATCTCCAAACCTGCACTCGTACATGTGTGTATACATTCAATAGTTCAAACAATAATAATACACCATGTATAGTTTTGAAATGTAATCGTGCATGTTTGTATGCTTTTCTGCAATTTGTGTATATTTTCCAAAATATGTAGGGTAATTTGTTGCTGATTTTTGTCAGTAATTCCACCGACTGATGATTTACATTGTTCAGCATAAGTATGTGTCTGAGTTGATTTGACATAGAGTTTATGCAGTGGTAACAACAAACTTTGGTTCAACAGTAATGATATAAGTAACAAAGTTGCTGGTTTGTCATGAGTAATATCATCTGTGTTGCGTCATGATAATGTGGAAATAAAACTGTCTGTGAAGACATTTGTTTTGTATTTACAATGAGTAGTGCAAGTATAACCATCCACTGTGTGCACTTGGTTATGTGTGTAGTTAACAGGGAGTACATGGAGGTATAGTATGTACCATGATGATTTGTGATCTTTCCTTGCCCTTGTGAAATGCTTGTTTTCTGCACCTTTTTCTTTGTGATGATACACACCAGTTTCTGTTTTTTCTTGTTTTGAGATGGTATGGTGTGGTACTTTGTTCTTTTCATCATGTTGTTGTATGATGAGTGGTGTAGTTAAGGCAGTACTTGTTGTGGTATTAACTTTTTGCCCTGTGTGAGTTTTGGACTCTGTGTAGTCTGTCACATTTAATACATTTCCAATTAATAAATCACAGCATGGATTGTCTAATAAAGCACAAGTTACTCTGCCTGATAGGAAAGGTGATTTTATATTGGCCCATGCCATGGGATATTTCTCTACTGTCCCTGAAACAGTTCTGCAATAGATGTACTCAGCTAGGTAGTCTTTAGGATCAGCTAGGGTCTTCCGAAGACCGATAAGACAGGACCCTGTGTCGCGTACACATGTGCATACTGTGTCATTGATGTAACCTTCATGGAATGTTAGTTTTCCTAACGACAGACTTGAGGTTTTGTTCATTTCCTCACCTTCTTGTTGAGTATTGACCTCTTTACATAAGGAATGAGGCTGAGTGATGTTAACAACATTATTAAAATATGGTACAAAGTCTGATGGGTAAAACTCAGTTTGTTCTGACTTTGCGGTGTTTGATCTTGTTTTCGTCTCTGTGATGTTTACTTTTGCTAAGTTCTTTGCTGAACTGTCTGTTGTAATGTTTATGGCTGCATTTGCTTTTGCTATCTGTATTCTTTTTACACCTTCACATTCAAAACGTCTAGTGGCCATAAGCAAGGCAAAAATGACATTTTGTTCTATATTTCCTTTGATTTACCTTCCCCAGTTTTTGTGCTATAATAGTATTTAGGTATTCTTGATAAGTGGGATTCTTATCGCATATTCCATTTTCTGTATGTGGAGTGCTACAATGTTTGCACAGTACTGGTTTTGTTTTCTGTGGTTTGTTTTGACAATCTGTGGCTGCAGATGCCGTTGCTTTCACAGTACTTTTTCTGTTGAGTGTTCTTAACCAGGTTTATACTTTGGTTGTAGTATTCGCGGCATTTTTCTAGTAAGTTTTGGATAGGTTCTGTTTTGTGTTCTTCTAAATATTTTCCGCATTCGGGTGGGAGTGTTCCTTTTAGTTTTTCTATTAGCAAGAAATTTATGACTCCTTGATTGTTGTCTGAACGTTTAATTACCATTATTAGTTTTCTGAAAGATTCTTCTAATTCACTTATATACTGGGTGAATGCCTTGTCTGTGGCTGGTTTGAGATTTTGTACCTCTAATTTTAGAGTGTCCAAGTAGTCTACATAGTGTTTTAATATGTGTGTTTTGTAATATTCATAGTCTTCCTTACGCATATCTGGTATGATCTTCTGTATTTGTTTTTCATCTATTGGTACGTATCTCCTATACCATACATACCAGCGAGTTTTTGGAATTTTATAGTCTTGCATTTTCTTCTCAAATTCCTGTGTCCAATCACGTATTAGGTTATGTTGTCTGTTACAATTTTCTTCGTCTTGTGCATATGTACGTTGGAAAAAAACGTGCAACTTTCTGTAATGTTTTGTGCCCCAGAAATCTGATCGTTCTCGAATTGGTTCATCATCTGAACTGCCTTCACTACTGAACATTTTCTGTTACTTGCTATTTAACTCTACCAATGATGACGTTTACACAAGAAAATCAAAGAATGCAGATTTGGGTAATTAGCAATCAAAATTAATCAACTTATCTTTCTCTGCTGACTACTCGAACGCTTGATGTACAGGAACGTGATTCTCGTGTTGGTTACCGCTGACCTGGTCTGGTTACGTCGGTCGCTTTGTAGAATTGAAACCTGCTGTGGAAAGAAATGATGTTATTTTCGTTCTGACTCTATTAACACATCTTTACTTTACAATTTCTAATATATATTATGGAATAGGTCTTCTTCTTCTTTACAAAAGTAGCGTTCTTTTGTGCGTTCTACATGAGCATGTGGTTCATGTGTACTTCTGACACCATTATACCTGTCAGAGTCCTAATTAGTAGCTCTGTCTAGCTCGCTGGACTTGGACAGGCAAATTACAACATCTACAACACATCTACTAAGAACACATGAATGCAATCGGAAACTGGCAGGAGCTATCTCCTGAACAATCATTTATTACAATATATTACAGGCTGACACCGTAGTCGCACTTCACGCTCAAACAATCGTTCACCACTAACAGCCACGCGCTAGCTCACAATGGCGATCTTTACACTGTCGCCCGCATGATCATTCACAATCACAACTTCACATCATCCCGCACATATCACAGTTAGTACATTCCTCGAATATCACTACACAACGTTCATCTCCATATATCCGTCACAACCACTATCGTTCTATCGTTCTAGCGTTCTCTAGATCTCCACACGTCCGTCTCTATTCGCTGCCTCACACACACTGCCTCTCTCCTGGTTGACCTTCCCACATCACGTGGCTCTGTTCACGGGATTCTTGCCTGACCGTCCACTAGCCAAGCCGTGGCGTCTCTTACTGCCCTTTACCTCAGTCATGCTTACACTGACTCTCGCTTACATACCGGCACTTACATTCTTCCTTACACATGTCATATAAGACCATGACATTCTCCCCCCGCACAACCAATGTGGCACTTACTCTTAGAAATGTGACACATTCTGTTGTTGTTACTCTTGGTACATCTTTCTAACCTTGTCAGGGGATTATATGATCATAAGTATACGCTTGCGTCCCTTTTTGCTCTGATCTTTTCCCAGATTAATTTCAAACATTGTTCTCTCTTTTTCAGTATTGAGGTTTCTCTCAAGGTTTTGTCGTGGTCTGACAAATGTTCTGGTTGGGTCTACTTGTCATACCTCGTTATATTATTCAACCACCACTCCGTGACATTACATTCTGTTCATATTTCTCAATCGATTGTCTGTGCATTCTCATCTCATAGTTATTGTGGCTATGCTGGTTTAAGGATTCTCCATTGGTTTACGCCTCGAATAAGGCTACAACTTCCTCTTACAGCATTCTTAAATTTACTCTCTATTCAGACGTGGTTCCCCTCGTCTCTATTTAATGCACACTACTCGATTCTTTATGAGCACGCTATGTCAATGTTGTGGTCATGGTTCGAATATACTTCATGTATGTTATAGTCCCCCTTACCTCATCTTATGTCGGACCATGAGTTGTTTCCCTTTGTGAGCACACCTCGTTTACTGTTATGGAGAGTTGTTATTAATCTCTTTGGTTGGCATCACCCTGTTGGTATGTTCCTTCTGGTTACCATATTCTGATGTTAATTCTATATCACTATTGCTAAGCGTCATTCGTCGGGCTATCCAGCATACGCGAAGGCAAGTTTGGTAACATTCGCGCATTGGGATTGCCAGGCGTTGATTCTCAGCATTACAACTTATTCTATTCGCCACTATACTTACGCTCATATGTACATATCACATTATAACAATACAAAGTATAATAATAATAAAATTAGACATTGGATGTCATACAGTTAATACATATACAATAAAATATACATCATTGATGCCTTTATGCACACATAGGATACCGTTCTTGTCCTGTGGAAGTTATGCACACGTAATTAAATCACTCGTGTTCAATGTTCGTTTCCGTGCTGAAATGTTTGGCATGTCTTCTCTCGCATACGATTATTGACGTCTTCTGTATACCATGATATTGTCTTTCCTTCTGTATAGTGCTTAAGACTGTTCACCAAGTTTGGCCAATTTGTAAGTTCATTTCTGTAAAATTGCTGGAATTCACACGTATAAAACACGAATTAATTAAGTTCGGTGGCCTTAATTATGAGTGTGGCCATGGTGCGTCTGTCTGTGACTGTCTTTGCCATAGTTTGTAGGTTGGCATCTGGTTCATTAAACTGATCATCAGGAAATGAAGTGTCTGTACTTGTGAAGCTGTCGTCGTTGTTCGTCGATTTCAAAAGGTAGATTCTGTAGATACTCGTTTGAAAACAAAGTCAATATGGGTATATCTTACTGTTTGATACCTGAAATCACATGTTGAGTCTTACTGTTATGCTGGTGACACTTTTCACGTTGAAGGACCTTTCATGTTGGTCTATACAATGAAGTGTGCTAGTATCATAGCGCTGGAGTCGTACAGCAGACAAGGCAACTCTGGAGTTACTGGATCTAAGGATATAAAGTGGGTTACGGTTAAAATTTTCCGAAGGGTGGGGATGTTCAAATTTCATGTTAAGATCATTTTGAGTGCTATCTCCAAACCTGCACTCGTACATGTGTGTATACACTCAATATTTCAAACAATAATAATACACCATGTATAGTTTTGAAAAGTAATAGTGCATGTTTGTATGCTTTTCTGCAATTTGTGTATATTTTCCAAAATATGTAAGGTAATTTGTTGCTGATTTTTGTCAGTAATTCCACCGACTGATGATTTACATTGTTCAGCATAGGTATGTGTCTGAGTTGATTTGACATAGAGTTTATGCAGTGGTAACAACAAACTTTGGTTCAACAGTAATGATATAAGTAACAAAGTTTGCTGGTTTGTCATGAGTAATATCATCTGTGTTGCGTCATGATAATGTGGAAATAAAACTGTCTGTGAAGACATTTGTTTTGTATTTACAATGAGTAGTGCAAGTATAACCATCCACTGTGTGCACTTGGTTATGTGTGTAGTTAACAGGGAGTACAGGAGGTATAGTATGTACCATGATGATTTGTGATCTTTCCTTGCCCTTGTGAAATGCTTGTTTTCTGCACCTTTTTCTTTGTGATGATACACACCAGTTTCTGTTTTTTCTTGTTTTGAGATGGTATAGTTGGTGTGGTACTTTGTTCTGTTCATCATGTTGTTGTATGATGAGTGGTGTAGTTAAGGCAGTACTTGTTGTGGTGTTAACTTTTTGCCCTGTGTGAGTTTTGGACTCTGTGTAGTCTGTCACATTTAATACATTTCCAATTAATAAATCACAGCATGGATTGTCTAATAAAGCACAAGTTACTCTGCCTGATAGGAAAGGTGATTTTATATTGGCCCATGCCATAGGATATTTCTCTACTGTCCCTGAAACAGTTCTGCAATAGATGTACTCAGCTAGGTAGTCTTTAGGATCAGCTAGGGTCTTTCGAAGACCGATAAGACAGGACCCTGTGTCGCGTACACATGTGCATACTGTGTCATTGATGTAACCTTCATGGAATGTTAGTTTTCCTAACGACAGTCTTGAGGTTTTGTTCATTTCCTCACCTTCTTGTTGAGTATTGACCTCTTTACATAAGGAATGAGGCTGAGTGATGTTAACAACATTATTAAAATATGGTACAAAGTCTGATGGGTAAAACTCAGTTTGTTCTGACTTTGCAGTGTTTGGTCTTGTTTTCGTCTCTGTGATGTTTACTTTTGCTAAGTTCTTTGCTGAACTGTCTGTTGTAATGTTTATGGCTGCATTTGCTTTTGCTATCTGTATTCTTTTTACACCTTCACATTCAAAACGTCTAGTGGCCATAAGCAAGGCAAAAATGACATTTTGTTCTATATTTCCTTTGATTTACCTTCCCCAGTTTTTGTGCTATAATAGTATTTAGGTATTCTTGATAAGTGGGATTCTTATCGCATATTCCATTTTCTGTATGTGGAGTGCTACAATGTTTGCACAGTACTGGTTTTGTTTTCTGTGGTTTGTTTTGACAATCTGTGGCTGCAGATGCCGTTGCTTTCACAGTACTTTTCTGTTGAGTGTTCTTAACCAGGTTTATACTTTGGTTGTAGTATTCGCGGCATTTTTCTAGTAAGTTTTTGATAGGTTCTGTTTTGTGTTCTTCTAAATATTTTCCGCATTCGGCTGGGAGTGTTGCTTTTAGTTTTTCTATTAGCAAGAAATTTATGACTCCTTGATTGTTGTCTGAATGTTTAATTACCATTATTAGTTTTCTGAAAGCTGCTTCTAATTCCCTTATATACTGGGTGAATGACTTGTCTGTGGCTGGTTTCACATTTTGTATTCTACTTTAGAGTCTCGAAAGAGGTTAGATAGTGTTTTAATATCCTTTTTCTCCAATATTCATAGTCTTCGTTGAACATATCTGGTATGATCTCTTCAGTTTTTTGCTTTTATTGGTAAGTGTGCTCTGTACCATTTACCCCAATGCACTTTGGGATTTTTATTCTTGCATTTTCTTTCAAATTCCTGTGTCCAATCATGTATAAAGTTCTGGTTTATATTACACTTTGCTTTATCTTGTGCCCGTGTACTTTCGAAAAAATTTTTGCACCTTTCTGTAATGAGTTGTGCCCCAAATATGATATCATTCCTCCTTGACACTGACATTTTCTGTTAATTAATATCCAAATCCACTAATGATGTCTTTATACAAAAATCAAAGAATGCAGATTTGGGTAATTAGCAATCAAAATTAATCAACTTATCTTTATCTGCTGACTACTCGAACGCTTGATGTACAGGAACGTGATTCTCGTGTTGGTTACCGCTGACCTGGTCTGGTTACGTCGGTCGCTTTGTAGAATTGAAACCTGCTGTGGAAAGAAATGATGTTATTTTCGTTCTGACTCTATTAACACATCTTTACTTTACAATTTCTAATATATATTATGGAATAGGTCTTCTTCTTCTTTACAAAAGTAGCGTTCTTTTGTGCGTTCTACATGAGCATGTGGTTCATGTGTACTTCTGACACCATTATACCTGTCAGAGTCCTAATTGGTAGCTCTGTCTAGCTCGCTGGACTTGGACAGGCAAATTACAACATCTACAACACATCTACTAAGAACACATGAATGCAATCGGAAACTGGCAGGAGCTATCTCCTGAACAATCATTTATTACAATATATATTACAGGCTGACACCATAGTCGCACTTCACGCTCAAACAATCGTTCACCACTAACAGCCACGCGCTAGCTCACAATGGCGATCTTTACACTGTCGCCCGCATGATCATTCACAATCACAACTTCACATCATCCCGCACATATCACAGTTAGTACATTCCTCGAATATCACTACACAACGTTCATCTCCATATATCCGTCACAACCACTATCGTTCTATCGTTCTAGCGTTCTCTAGATCTCCACACGTCCGTCTCTATTCGCTGCCTCACACACACTGCCTCTCTCCTGGTTGACCTTCCCACATCACGTGGCTCTGTTCACGGGATTCTTGCCTGACCGTCCACTAGCCAAGCCGTGGCGTCTCTTACTGCCCTTTACCTCAGTCATGCTTACACTGACTCTCGCTTACATACCGGCACTTACATTCTTCCTTACACATGTCATATAAGACCATGACATTCTCCCCCCGCACAACCAATGTGGCACTTACTCTTAGAAATGTGACACATTCTGTTGTTGTTACTCTTGGTACATCTTTCTAACCTTGTCAGGGGATTATATGATCATAAGTATACGCTTGCGTCCCTTTTTGCTCTGATCTTTTCCCAGATTAATTTCAAACATTGTTCTCTCTTTTTCAGTATTGAGGTTTCTCTCAAGGTTTTGTCGTGGTCTGACAAATGTTCTGGTTGGGTCTACTTGTCATACCTCGTTATATTATTCAACCACCACTCCGTGACATTACATTCTGTTCATATTTCTCAATCGATTGTCTGTGCATTCTCATCTCATAGTTATTGTGGCTATGCTGGTTTAAGGATTCTCCATTGGTTTACGCCTCGAATAAGGCTACAACTTCCTCTTACAGCATTCTTAAATTTTCTCTCTATTCAGACGTGGTTCCCCTCGTCTCTATTTAATGCACACTACTCGATTCTTTATGAGCACGCTATGTCAATGTTGTGGTCATGGTTCGAATATACTTCATGTATGTTATAGTCCCCCTTACCTCATCTTATGTCGGACCATGAGTTGTTTCCCTTTGTGAGCACACCTCGTTTACTGTTATGGAGAGTTGTTATTAATCTCTTTGGTTGGCATCACCCTGTTGGTATGTTCCTTCTGGTTACCATATTCTGATGTTAATTCTATATCACTATTGCTAAGCGTCATTCGTCGGGCTATCCAGCATACGCGAAGGCAAGTTTGGTAACATTCGCGCATTGGGATTGCCAGGCGTTGATTCTCAGCATTACAACTTATTCTATTCGCCACTATACTTACGCTCATATGTACATATCACATTATAACAATACAAAGTATTATAATAATAAAATTAGACATTGGATGTCATACAGTTAATACATATACAATAAAATATACATCATTGATGCCTTTATGCACACATAGGATACCGTTCTTGTCCTGTGGAAGTTATGCACACGTAATTAAATCACTCGTGTTCAATGTTCGTTTCCGTGCTGAAATGTTTGGCATGTCTTCTCTCGCATACGATTATTGACGTCTTCTGTATACCATGATATTGTCTTTCCTTCTGTATAGTGCTTAAGACTGTTCACCAAGTTTGGCCAATTTGTAAGTCTGTTCTGTAAAATTGCTGGAATTCACACGTACAAAATAAGAATTAACTAAGTTCGGTGGCCTTAATTATGAATGTGGCCATGGTGCGTCTGTCTGTGACTGTCTTTGCCATAGTTTGTAGGTTGGCCTCTGGTTCATTAAACTGATCACCAGAAATGAGTGTCTGTACTTGTAAAGCTGTCGTCGTTGTTCGTCGATTTCAAAAGGTGAATTCTGTAGATACTCGTTGGAAAACAAAGTCAATATGGGTATATCTTACTATTTGATACCTGAAATCACATGTTGAGTCTTACTGTTATGCTGGTGACACGTTTCACGATGAAGGACCTTTCATGCTGGTCTATACAATGACGTGTGCTAGTATCATAGCGCTGGAGTCGTACAGCAGACAAGGAACTCTGGAGTTACTGGATCTAAGGATATAAAGTGGGTTACGGTTAAAATTTTCCGAAAGGTGGGGATTTTCAAATTTCATGTTGAGATCATTTTGAGTGCTATCTCCAAACCTGCACTCGTACATGTGTGTATACATTCAATAGTTCAAACAATAATAATACACCATGTATAGTTTTGAAATGTAATCGTGCATGTTTGTATGCATTTCTGCAATTTGTGTATATTTTCCAAAATATGTAGGGTAATTTGTTGCTGATTTTTGTCAGTAATTCCACCGGCTGATGATTTACATTGTTCAGCATAAGTATGTATCTGAGTTGATTTAACATAGAGTTTATGCAGTGGTAACAACAAACTTTGGTTCAACAGTAATGATATAAGTAACAAAGTTGCTGGTTTGTCATGAGTAATATCATCTGTGTTGCGTCATGATAATGTGGAAATAAAACTGTCTGTGAAGACATTTGTTTTGTATTTACAATGAGTAGTGCAAGTATAACCATCCACTGTGTGCACTTGGTTATGTGTGTAGTTAACAGGGAGTACATGGAGTATAGTATGTCACATAATGATTTGTGATCTTCCCTCACTGTTGTGAAATGCTTGTTTTCTGCACCTTTTTCTTTGTGATGATACACACCAGTTTCTGTTTCTTCTTGTTTGTAAGATGGTATGGTGTGGTACTTTGTTCTGTTCATCATGTTGTTGTATGATGAGTGGTGTAGTTAAGGCAGTACTTGTTGTGGTGTTAACCTTTTTGCCCTGTGTGAGTTTTGGACTCTGTGTAGTCTGTCACATTTAATACATTTCCAATTAATAAATCACAGCATGGATTGTCTAATAAAGCACAAGTTACTCTGCCTGATAGGAAAGGTGATTTTATATTGGCCCATGCCATAGGATATTTCTCTACTGTCCCTGAAACAGTTCTGCAATAGATGTACTCATCTAGGTAGTCTTTAGGATCAGCTAGGGTCTTTCGAAGACCGATAAGACAGGACCCTGTGTCGCGTACACATGTGCATACTGTGTCATTGATGTAACCTTCATGGAATGTTAGTTTTCCTAACGACAGACTTGAGGTTTTGTTCATTTCCTCACCTTCTTGTTGAGTATTGACCTCTTTACATAAGGAATGAGGCTGAGTGATGTTAACAACATTATTAAAATATGGTACAAAGTCTGATGGGTAAAACTCAGTTGTTCTGACTTTGCAGTGTTTGGTCTTGTTTTCGTCTCTGTGATGTTTACTTTTGCTAAGTTCTTTGCTGAACTGTCTGTTGTAATCTTTATGGCTGCATTTGCTTTTGCTATCTGTATTCTTTTTACACCTTCACATTCAAAACGTCTGTGGCCATAAGCAAGGCAAAAATGACATTTTGTTCTATATTTCCTTTGATTTACCTTCCCCAGTTTTTGTGCTATAATAGTATTTAGGTATTCTTGATAAGTGGGATTTTTATCGCATATTCCATTTTCTGTATGTGGAGTGCTACAATGTTTGCACAGTACTGGTTTTGTTTTCTGTGGTTTGTTTTGACAATCTGTGGCTGCAGATGCCGTTGCTTTCACAGTACTTTTCTGTTGAGTGTTCTTAACCAGGTTTATACTCTGGTTGTAGTATTCGCGGCATTTTTCTAGTAAGTTTTGGATAGGTTCTGTTTTGTGTTCTTCTAAATATTTTCCGCATTCGGGTGGTAGTGTTGATTTTAGTTTTTCTATAAGCAAGAAATTTATTACTCCTTGATTGTCGTCTGAATGTTTAATTACCACTGTTAGTTTTATGAAAGCTGCTTCTAATTCCCTTACATACTGGGTGAATGACTTGTCTGTGGCTGGTTTCACATTTTGTATTTCTACTTTTAGAGTCTCGAAAGAGGTTAGATAGTGTTTTAATATCCTTGTTCTCCAATATTCATAGTCTTCGTTTAACATCTCTGGTATGATCTCTTCAAGTCTTTTGCGTTTTATTGGTAAGTGTGCTCTGTACCATTTACCCCAATGCACTGGTGGGATGTTGTATTCTTTCATTTTCTTTTCAAAATCCTGTGTCCACTCATGCATAAAGTTCTGGTTTATATTACACTTTGCTTTATCATGTGCCCGTGTACTTTCGAAACATTTTTGCACCTTTCTGTAATGAGTTATGCCCCAAAAGAATGATATGCATTCCTCCTGTGACACTGACATTTTCTATTAATTAATATCCAAATCCACTAATGATGGTCTTTATACAAAAAATCAAAGAATGCAGATTTGGGTAATTAGCAACCAAAATTAATCAACTTATCTTTATCTGCTGACTACTCGATCGCTTGATGTACAGGAACGTGATTCTCGTGATGGTTACCGCTGACCTGGTCTGGTTACGTCGGTCGCTTTGTAGAATTGAAACCTGCTGTGGAAAGAAATGATGTTATTTTCGTTCTGACTCTATTAACACATCTTTACTTTACAATTTCTACTATATATTATGGAATAGGTCTTCTTCTTCTTTACAAAAGTAACGTTCTTTTGTGCGTTCTACATGAGCATGTGGTTCATGTGTACTTCTGACACCATTATACCTGTCAGAGTCCTATTTAGTAGCTCTGTCTGGCTCGCTGGACTTTGACAGGCAAATTACAACATCTACAACACATCTACTAAGAACACATGAATGCAATCGGAAACTGGCAGGAGCTATCTCCTGAACAATCATTTATTACAATATATATTACAGGCTGACACCATAGTCGCACTTCACGCTCAAACAATCGTTCACCACTAACAGCCACGCGCTAGCTCACAATGGCGATCTTTACACTGTCGCCCGCATGATCATTCACAATCACAACTTCACATCATCCCGCACATATCACAGTTAGTACATTCCTCGAATATCACTACACAACGTTCATCTCCATGTATCCGTCACAACCACTATCGTTCTATCGTTCTAGCGTTCTCTAGATCTCCACACGTCCGTCTCTATTCGCTGCCTCACACACACTGCCTCTCTCCTGGTTGACCTTCCCACATCACGTGGCTCTGTTCACGGGATTCTTGCCTGACCGTCCACTAGCCAAGCCGTGGCGTCTCTTACTGCCCTTTACCTCAGTCATGCTTACACTGACTCTCGCTTACATACCGGCACTTACATTCTTCCTTACACATGTCATATAAGACCATGACAGTCTAGTTGTAAGGTGTAAAATGTGGTGTTTGTGTAGTTGTAAGTTGTAGATTGTGGTGTTTGTGCAGTTGTAGATTGTGGTGTTTGTATAGCTTTAAGTTGTAGATTGTGGTGTTTGTGCAGTTGTAGATTGTGGTGTTTGTGTAGTTGTAAGTTGTAGATTGTGGTGTTTGTGCAGTTGTAGATTGTGGTGTTTGTATAGCTTTAAGTTGTAGATTGTGGTGTTTGTGTAGCTTTAAGTTGTAGATTGTGGTGTTTGTATAGCTTTAAGTTGTAGATTGTGGTGTTTGTATAGCTTTAAGTTGTAGATTGTGGTGTTTGTATAGCTTTAAGTTGTAGATTGTGGTGTTTGTGTAGCTGTAAGTTGTAGATTGTGGTGTTTGTGTAAATGTAAGTTGTTGATTGTGGTGTTTGTGTAGCTGTAAGTTGTAGATTGTGGTGTTTGTGTAGTTGTAGATTGTGGTGTTTGTGTAGTTGTAAGTTGTAGATTGTGGTGTTTGTATAGCTTTAAGTTGTAGATTGTGGTGTTTGTGCAGCTGTAAGTTGTAGATTGTGGTGTTTGTGCAGCTGTAAGTTGTAGATTGTGGTGTTTGTGTAGCTGTAAGTTGTAGATTGTGGTGTTTGTGTAGCTGTAAGTTGTAGATTGTGGTGTTTGTGTAGCTGTAAGTTGTAGATTGTGGTGTTTGTGCAGCTGTAAGTTGTAGATTGTGGTGTTTGTGTAGCTGTAAGTTGTAGATTGTGGTGTTTGTGTAGCTGTAAGTTGTAGATTGTGGTGTTTGTGTAGCTGTAAGTTGTAGATTGTGGTGTTTGTGTAGCTGTAAGTTGTAGATTGTGGTGTTTGTGTAGCTGTAAGTTGTAGATTGTGGTGTTTGTGTAGCTGTAAGTTGTAGATTGTGGTGTTTGTGTAGCTGTAAGTTGTAGATTGTGGTGTTTGTGCAGCTGTAAGTTGTAGATTGTGGTGTTGTGCAGCTGTAAGTTGTAGATTGTGGTGTTTGTGTAGCTGTAAGTTGTAGATTGTGGTGTTTGTGCAGCTGTAAGTTGTAGATTGTGGTGTTTGTGTAGCTGTAAGTTGTAGATTGTGGTGTTTGTGTAGCTGTAAGTTGTAGATTGTGGTGTTTGTGTAGCTGTAAGTTGTAGATTGTGGTGTTTGTGTAGCTGTAAGTTGTAGATTGTGGTGTTTGTGTAGCTGTAAGTTGTAGATTGTGGTGTTTGTGCAGCTGTAAGTTGTAGATTGTGGTGTTTGTGCAGCTGTAAGTTGTAGATTGTGGTGTTTGTGCAGCTGTAAGTTGTAGATTGTGGTGTTTGTGCAGTTGTAGATTGTGATGTTTGTATAGCTTTAAGTTGTAGATTGTGGTGTTTGTGTAGCTGTAAGTTGTAGATTGTGGTGTTTGTGTAGCTGTAAGTTGTAGATTGTGGTGTTTGTGCAGCTGTAAGTTGTAGATTGTGGTGTTTGTGTAGCTGTAAGTTGTAGATTGTGGTGTTTGTGTAGCTGTAAGTTGTAGATTGTGGTGTTTGTGCAGCTGTAAGTTGTAGATTGTGGTGTTTGTGTAGCTGTAAGTTGTAGATTGTGATGTTTGTATAGCTTTAAGTTGTAGATTTTGGTGTTTGTGTAGCTGTAAGTTGTAGATTGTGGGTTTGTGCAGCTGTAAGTTGTAGATTGTGGTGTTTGTGCAGTTGTAGATTGTGATGTTTGTATAGCTTTAAGTTGTAGATTTTGGTGTTTGTGTAGCTGTAAGTTGTAGATTGTGGTGTTTGTGTAGTTGTAAGTTGTAGATTGTGGTGTTTGTGTAGTTGTAAGGTGTAAAATGTGGTGTGTGTGTAGTTGTAAGTTGTAGATTGTGGTGTTTGTGTAGTTGTAAGTTGTAGATTGTGGTGTTTGTGTAGTTGTAAGGTGTAAAATGTGGTGTTTGTGTAGTTGTAAGTTGTAGATTGTGGTGTTTGTGTAGTTGTAAGGTGTAAAATGTGGTGTTTGTGTAGTTGTAAGTTGTAGATTGTGGTGTTTGTGCAGTTGTAGATTGTGATGTTTGTATAGCTTTAAGTTGTAGATTTTGGTGTTTGTGTAGTTGTAAGGTGTAAAATGTGGTGTTTGTGTAGTTGTAAGTTGTAGATTGTGGTGTTTGTGCAGTTGTAGATTGTGATGTTTGTATAGCTTTAAGTTGTAGATTGTGATGTTTGTATAGCTGTAAGTTGTAGATTGTGGTGTTTGTGTAGTTGTAAGGTGTAAAATGTGGTGTTTGTGTAGTTGTAAGTTGTAGATTGTGGTGTTTGTGTAGTTGTAAGGTGTAAAATGTGGTGTTTGTGTAGTTGTAAGTTGTAGATTGTGGTGTTTGTGCAGTTGTAGATTGTGATGTTTGTATAGCTTTAAGTTGTAGATTTTGGTGTTTGTGTAGTTGTAAGGTGTAAAATGTGGTGTTTGTGTAGTTGTAAGTTGTAAATTCTGGTGTTTGTGCAGTTGTAGATTGTGATGTTTAATAGCTTTAAGTTGTAGATTGTGATGTTTGTATAGCTGTAAGTTGTAGATTGTGGTGTTTGTGTAGTTGTAAGGTGTAAAATGTGGTGTTTGTGTAGTTGTAAGTTGTAGATTGTGGTGTTTGTGTAGTTGTAAGGTGTAAAATGTGGTGTTTGTGTAGTTGTAAGTTGTAGATTGTGGTGTTTGTGCAGTTGTAGATTGTGATGTTTGTATAGCTTTAAGTTGTAGATTTTGGTGTTTGTGTAGTTGTAAGGTGTAAAATGTGGTGTTTGTGTAGTTGTAAGTTGTAGATTGTGGTGTTTGTGCAGTTGTAGATTGTGATGTTTTGTATAGCTTTAAGTTGTAGATTGTGGTGTTTGTGTAGTTTGTAAGGTGTAAAATGTGGTGTTTGTGTAGTTGTAAGTTGTAGATTGTGGTGTTTGTGCAGTTGTAGATTGCGATGTTTGTGTAGTTGTAAGTTGTAGATTGTGGTGTTTGTGCAGTTGTAGATTGTGATGTTTTGTATAGCTTAAGTTGTAGATTGTGGTGTTTGTGCAGTTGTAGATTGTGGTGTCCAAAAAACTTTTTTTGGTTGTCTAATAAAGCCAAGTTACTCTCCCTGATAGGAAAGGTGTTTTTATATTGGCCCATGCCATAGGATATTTCTCTAATGTCCCTGAAACAGTTTTGCAATAGATGTACTCATCTAGGTAGTCTTTAGGATCAGCTAGGTCTTCCGAAGACCGATAAGACAGGACCCTGTGTCGCGTACACATGTGCACACTGTGTCATTGATGTAACATTCATGGAATGTTAGTTTTCCTAACGACAGTCTTGAGGTTTTGTTCATTTCCTCACCTTCTTGTTGAGTATTGACCTCTTTACATAAGGAATGAGGTTGAGTGATGTTAACAACATTATTAAAATATGGAACAAAGTCTGATGGGTAAAACTCAGCTTGTTCTGACTTTGCAGTGTTTGGTCTTGTTTTCGTCCCTGTGATGTTTACTTTCGCTAAGTTCTTTGCTGAACTGTCTGTTGCAATGTTTATGGCTGCATTTGCTTTTGCTATCTGTAATCTTTTTACACCTTCACATTCAAAACGTCTGTGGCCATAAGCAAGGCAAAAATGACATTTGTTCTATATTTCCTTTGATTTACCTTCCCAGTTTTTGTGCTATTATGTATTTAGGTATTCTTGATAAGTGGGATTCTTATCGCATATTCCATTTTCTGTATGTGGAGTGCTACAATGTTTGCAAAAGTACTGGTTTTGTTTTCTGTGGTTTGTTTTGACAATCTGTGGCTGCAGATGCCGTTGATTTCACAGTACTTTTCTGTTGAGTGTTCTTAACCAGGTTTATACTTTGGTTGTAGTATTCGGGGCATTTTTCTAGTAAGTTTTGGATAGGTTCTGTTTTGTGTTCTTCTAAATATTTTCCGCATTCGGGTGGTAGTGTTGCTTTTAGTTTTTCTATAAGCAAGAAATTTATTACTCCTTGATTGTCGTCTGAATGTTTAATTACCACTGTTAGTTTTATGAAAGCTGCTTCTAATTCCCTTACATACTGGGTGAATGACTTGTCTGTGGCTGGTTTCACATTTTGTATTTCTACTTTTAGAGTCTCGAAAGAGGTTAGATAGTGTTTTAATATCCTTGTTCTCCAATATTCATAGTCTTCGTTTAACATCTCTGGTATGATCTCTTCAAGTCTTTTGCGTTTTATTGGTAAGTGTGCTCTGTACCATTTACCCCAATGCACTGTGGGATGTTGTATTCTTGCATTTTCTTTTCAAAATCCTGTGTCCCTCATGCATAAGTTCTGGTTTATATTACACTTTGCTTTTCATGTGCCGGGTACTTTCGAAACATTTTTGCACCTTTCTGTAATGAGTTTGCCCCAAAAGAATGATATGCATTCCTCCTGTGACACTGAAATTTTCTATTAATTAATATCCAAATCCACTAATGATGGTCTTTAGTACAAAAATCAAAGAATGCAGATTTGGGTAATTAGCAACCAAAATTAATCAACTTATCTTTATCTGCTGACTACTCGATCGCTTGATGTACAGGAACGTGATTCTCGTGATGGTTACCGCTGACCTGGTCTGGTTACGTCGGTCGCTTTGTAGAATTGAAACCTGCTGTGGAAAGAATGATGTTATTTTCGTTCTGACTCTATTAACACATCTTTACTTTACAATTTCTACTATATATTATGGAATAGGTCTTCTTCTTCTTTACAAAAGTAACGTTCTTTTGTGCGTTCTACATGAGCATGTGGTTCATGTGTACTTCTGACACCATTATACCTGTCAGAGTCCTATTTAGTAGCTCTGTCTGGCTCGCTGGACTTTGACAGGCAAATTATAACATCTACAACACATCTACTAAGAACACATGAATGCAATCGGAAACTGGCAGGAGCTATCTCCTGAACAATCATTTATTACAATATATATTACAGGCTGACACCATAGTCGCACTTCACGCTCAAACAATCGTTCACCACTAACAGCCACGCGCTAGCTCACAATGGCGATCTTTACACTGTCGCCCGCATGATCATTCACAATCACAACTTCACATCATCCCGCACATATCACAGTTAGTACATTCCTCGAATATCACTACACAACGTTCATCTCCATGTATCCGTCACAACCACTATCGTTCTATCGTTCTCTAGATCTCCACACGTCCGTCTCTATTCGCTGCCTCACACACACTGCCCCTCTCCTGGTTGACCTCCCCACATCACGTGGCTCTGTTCACGGGATTCTTGCCTGACCGTCCACTAGCCAAGCCGTGGCGTCTCTTACTGCCCTTTACCTCAGTCATGCTTACACTGACTCTCGCTTACATACCGGCACTTACATTCTTCCTTACACATGTCATATAAGACCATGACAGTCTAGTTGTAAGGTGTAAAATGTGGTGTTTGTGTAGTTGTAAGTTGTAGATTGTGGTGTTTGTGCAGTTGTAGATTGTGGTGTTTGTATAGCTTTAAGTTGTAGATTGTGGTGTTTGTGCAGTTGTAGATTGTGGTGTTTGTGTAGTTGTAAGTTGTAGATTGTGGTGTTTGTGCAGTTGTAGATTGTGGTGTTGTGTATAGCTTTAAGTTGTAGATTGTGGTGTTTGTGTAGCTTTAAGTTGTAGATTGTGGTGTTTGTATAGCTTTAAGTTGTAGATTGGTGGTGTTTGTATGCTTTAAGTGGTAGATTGTGGTGTTTGTATAGCTTTAAGTTGTAGATTGTGGTGTTTGTGTAGCTGTAAAGTTGTAGATTGTGGTGTTTGTGTAAATGTAAGTTGTTGATTGTGGTGGTTTGTGTAGCTGTAAGTTGTAGATTGTGGTGTTTGTGTAGTTGTAGGATTGTGGTGTTTGTGTAGTTTGTAAGTTGTAGATTGTGGTGTTTGTATGCTTTAAGTTGTAGATTGTGGTGTTTGTGCAGCTGTAAGTTGTAGATTGTGGTGTTTGTGCAGCTGTAAGTTGTAGATTGTGGTGTTTGTGTAGCTGTAAGTTGTAGATTGTGGTGTTTGTGTAGCTGTAAGTTGTAGATTGTGGTGTTTGTGTAGCTGTAAGTTGTAGATTGTGGTGTTTGTGCAGCTGTAAGTTGTAGATTGTGGTGTTTGTGTAGCTGTAAGTTGTAGATTGTGGTGTTTGTGTAGCTGTAAGTTGTAGATTGTGGTGTTTGTGTAGCTGTAAGTTGTAGATTGTGGTGTTTGTGTAGCTGTAAGTTGTAGATTGTGGTGTTTGTGTAGCTGTAAGTTGTAGATTGTGGTGTTTGTGTAGCTGTAAGTTGTAGATTGTGGTGTTTGTGTAGCTGTAAGTTGTAGATTGTGGTGTTTGTGCAGCTGTAAGTTGTAGATTGTGGTGTTTGTGCAGCTGTAAGTTGTAGATTGTGGTGTTTGTGTAGCTGTAAGTTGTAGATTGTGGTGTTTGTGCTAGCTGTAAGTTGTAGATTGTGGTGTTTGTGTAAATGTAAGTTGTAGATTGTGGTGTTTGTGTAGCTGTAAGTTGTAGATTGTGGTGTTTGTGTAGCTGTAAGTTGTAGATTGTGGTGTTTGTGTAGCTGTAAGTTGTAGATTGTGGTGTTTGTGTAGCTGTAAGTTGTAGATTGTGGTGTTTGTGCAGCTGTAAGTTGTAGATTGTGGTGTTTGTGCAGCTGTAAGTTGTAGATTGTGGTGTTTGTGCAGCTGTAAGTTGTAGATTGTGGTGTTTGTGCAGTTGTAGATTGTGATGGTTTGTATAGCTTTAAGTTGTAGATTGTGGTGTTTGGTAGCTGTAAGTTGTAGATTGTGGTGTTTGTGTAGCTGTAAGTTGTAGATTGTGGTGTTTGTGCAGCTGTAAGTTGTAGATTGTGGTGTTTGTGTAGCTGTAAGTTGTAGATTGTGGTGGTTGTGTAGCTGTAAGTTGTAGATTGTGGTGTTTGTGCAGCTGTAAGTTGTAGATTGTGGGTGTTTGTGTAGCTGTAAGTTGTAGATTGTGATGTTTGTATATGCTTTAAGTTGTAGATTTTGGTGTTTGTGTAGCTGTAAGTTGTAGATTGTGGGTTTGTGCAGCTGTAAGTTGTAGATTGTGGTGTTTGTGCAGTTGTAGATTGTGATGTTTGTATAGCTTTAAGTTGTAGATTTTGGTGTTTGTGTAGCTGTAAGTTGTAGATTGTGGTGTTTGTGTAGTTGTAAGTTGTAGATTGTGGTGTTTGTGTAGTTGTAAGGTGTAAAATGTGGTGTGTGTGTAGTTGTAAGTTGTAGATTGTGGTGTTTGTGTAGTTGTAAGTTGTAGATTGTGGTGTTTGTGTAGTTGTAAGGTGTAAAATGTGGTGTTTGTGTAGTTGTAAGTTGTAGATTGTGGTGTTTGTGTAGTTGTAAGGTGTAAAATGTGGTGTTTGTGTAGTTGTAAGTTGTAGATTGTGGTGTTTGTGCAGTTGTAGATTGTGATGTTTGTATAGCTTTAAGTTGTAGATTTTGGTGTTTGTGTAGTTGTAAGGTGTAAAATGTGGTGTTTGTGTAGTTGTAAGTTGTAGATTGTGGTGTTTGTGCAGTTGTAGATTGTGATGTTTGTATAGCTTTAAGTTGTAGATTGTGATGTTTGTATAGCTGTAAGTTGTAGATTGTGGTGTTTTGTGTAGTTGTAAGGTGTAAAATGTGGTGTTTGTGTAGTTGTAAGTTGTAGATTGTGGTGTTTGTGTAGTTGTAAGGTGTAAAATGTGGTGTTTGTGTAGTTGTAAGTTGTAGATTGTGGTGTTTGTGCAGTTGTAGATTGTGATGTTTGTATAGCTTTAAGTTGTAGATTTTGGTGTTTGTGTAGTTGTAAGGTGTAAAATGTGGTGTTTGTGTAGTTGTAAGTTGTAGATTGCTGGTGTTTGTGCAGTTGTAGATTGTGATGTTTAATAGCTTTAAGTTGTAGATTGTGATGTTTGTATAGCTGTAAGTTGTAGATTGTGGTGTTTGTGTAGTTGTAAGGTGTAAAATGTGGTGTTTGTGTAGTTGTAAGTTGTAGAGTTGTGGTGTTTGTGTAGTTGTAAGGTGTAAAATGTGGTGTTTTGTGTAGTTGTAAGTTGTAGATTGTGGTGTTTGTGCAGTTGTAGATTGTGATGTTTGTATAGCTTAAGTTGTAGATTTTGTGTTTGTGTAGTTGTAAGGTGTAAAATGTGGTGTTTGTGTAGTTGTAAGTTGTAGATTGTGGTGTTTGTGCAGTTGTAGATTGTGATGTTTGTATAGCTTTAAGTTGTAGATTGTGGTGTTTGTGTAGTTGTAAGGTGTAAAATGTGGTGTTTGTGTAGTTGTAAGTTGTAGATTGTGGTGTTTGTGCAGTTGTAGATTGCGATGTTTGTGTAGTTGTAAGTTGTAGATTGTGGTGTTTGTGCAGTTGTAGATTGTGATGTTTGTATAGCTTTAAGTTGTAGATTGTGGTGTTTGTGCAGTTGTAGATTGTGGTGTTTGTGTAGCTGTAAGTTGTAGATTTTGGTGTTTGTGCAGCTGTAAGTTGTAGATTGTGGTGTTTGTGCAGCTGTAGATTGTGATGTTTGTGCAGCTGTAAGTTGTAGATTGTGATGTTTGTATAGCTGTAAGTTGTAGATTATGTTATCTGTCAGTATAGGGGTGATAACATCTTTGCTACATTTATCTACTGTCTTTCATTATAGGGGAGATAACTTCTTTGGATATTTATTCTGACCTTACAATCCTTAGTATTATTATACTCCCTCATTTCGCCCATATACCTGCCTGTTAATATTGACAGTTCTAATATGAAGATTATAAGAGGGTGATGTATTTTGTTTCTTCATTACATATATTTTATATTCAGTATAATGCAATGTAAAAACAGTATAAAACACTTGCACGACCTTGAGGGATATTTGCCATTTTGCAGTTTAAATTGTTGCTCTGGTTTCTCTTCACAACGAATAAATCTATCGCCCATTTGTGTTGCAATTTTTTTGGCATTTGTGTTGCAATTGTTGCATTTTGCCGCCTGGTCTGGTCGGGGGCCGGGTGATCCAAAAAGAAAAAAAACCTCACATAAGCATCACTTTAAATGTGGGCCCGGTGGACCACTGTGGGCAATAGCTCACAGTGGGACTAAGGGTCCACGCCAAAAACAGGGGAGGCGGGGAACCAGCTAGTCTGGGATGACCGCCAAAACCCAAAAAAAAAAAAAAAAAAAATTTGTGTTGCAAATGGCACGACTACGCTATACCAAGTTAAAGAAGTCATGTCAACAAACCTGCTTTCTGTCAGCGCCTAATGTTGGGCGGTGCTTACCAAACCCGACACCCCACATTGTGCCAACGGCTTCGGGCGGAAGAGCGCAATTGGGAGGGTACAAGCCTTATCCTGGTGCGAGGAAATGCAACCCAAAGACAAAATAGTCATGGCAGGGCAGACCAGGCCCTAAGCCTTGGTTGGCAGCTGGTCTAGGATCGAAGCTCCGACAGGTGTACAGTTAGAGCATTGCTTTGCTGATCCGGCAGCTTCTGCAGCTTGTCTTGTTCCAGATGTATAGGTGTCAACTTTCCTCTGGAGTGAACTAGGCAGGCCGAGAGAGGGATCATGCTGCATGGGCAACACATGATCTCTATATTTTAGCCCAGGCTTTGTGCTATGGAGAGGCAATAACTCCATCCCTAGTCTGAACTGGTCTCGGAATCAAAGCGAGAGGCAACTGTTACGGGTTATAAGTCCTTGTCAGTTGGCGTAGACATGGGGCGCCACGCGTTGCCTCTGACGGTGGGAGACACCTACAGGTGTCACTGATCAGCTACCACCCGTCTCAAGCTGGGCAGCCCCCGGCCAATTGGCTGCTGATCCGCCACAGCCTGTCTGCTTCAATGGGTGCTTGGACAAAATCTGAATCGCAGGCTGTAAAACCAATGCACCAGGTACTAATAAAAAAAGAATAATAGAAACCTCAAGCTACGGCTTGCAACCTGGAACGTAAGAATCATGTGTCCAGGATTTTCCACTGACTTGACAAATATTGACGATGTGAGAAAAACAGCTGTGATTGATGCTGAACTCAATCGTCTTAACATTGATATTGCTGGCCTGCAGGAGACTCGCCTCGCTGAGGAAGGGTCACTCAGGGAAAACAATTACACCTTTTTTTGGAAGGGTAGAGGGCAGGCAAAAAAAAAGGCAACATGGTGTGGGCTTTGCAGTGAAGAATTCGCTACTGGGAATGATTGATATCCCAGCTGGAGGTAATGAAAGATTATTATCCCTGCGCTTGGCAACCTCTTGTGGATTTGCCACCATTATCACTGCATATGCACCGACACTCGCTTCCTCTGATGATGTGAAGGATACGTTCTATGAGCAGCTAGACTCTGTGATCAAAGCAGTTCCAAAATCCGACTACATTTATATGCTCGGTGATTTCAATGCTCGTGTGGGCAAGGACTCGAGTTCATGGCCAGTGTGCCTTGGAAAATACAACATCGGTCGCATGAATGAAAATGGGCAAAGGCTGCTGGAGCATTGCACTAGAAATGACCTATGTAATACAAACTCCTTTTTTAAAACAAAAGAGTTGCATAAGGTCACATGGAAACATCCAAGATCCAGCCTTTGGCATCAGCTGGACTTTATTATCACACGGAGACAACATCTGAACCATACATCATTAACTCAAAGTTACCACAGTGCTGACTGTGATACAGATCATTCTTTGGTTGTTGCAAGGGTTAGACTGAGACCAAAGAGAATCTGCATAGCTAAACACAAATCTAGCCCCAGGATTAATATTATTAACACTCACAATCCTGGAAAGTGCTTTGAATTTCAACAGCAACTTGAAGACGCTTTCACTGATACATCAGAAAATTGTATAGTAAATGATAAATGGAGTAAACTTAAGGAAACTATTTATAAAACAGCGGTAGGGGTTTACGGCACTGTGGATCATAAGAGGCAGGACTGGTTTGCGGCAAACAACCAGATACTGCAGCCCTTGATTGATAAAAAGAAGATAGCTCTCTTAAGAAACAAGGAAAGACCAACGTGTAACACTCTGAGTGAGCTGAAGCAAGCAAAGAAGGATGTGCAAAAGGCTGCCAGGCTAGTGTGCGAATGACTATTGGATCAAGTTATGTGAGTCCATTCAAATCGCAAGTGATAAGGGAAACATCAGAAGCATGTATGAAGGAATAAAGAAAGCTTGTGGTCCAATGATCAAAAGAAGTGCACAACTGAAAACCTTGACTGGAGAAATCATCACTGATAAGAAACAACAGATGGATAGATGGGTAGAGCACTATTTAGAGCTTTACTCAAGTGAGACCAAGCTAGCGGATGATGCCCTCAACACCATAGAGGCCCTGCCAACTCTTAACCACTTGGACACACTTCCCACCATAACAGAAGTTAAGTGTGCTATAAATGAACTTGCATCTGGCAAGGCTCCAGGTAAGGATGGGATTCCAATAGAGGTTATCAGGAGTGGGCAAGGCACACTCACACTACAGATCCACCAGCTAATAGAGCTATGCTGGCGAGAAGGACAAGTCCCACAGGATTTCAAAGATTCAAGCATCATAACACTGTACAAGAACAAGGGCGATCGGAGTGACTGCAACAACTATAGGGTATCTCA
>JACEFZ010015554.1:0-82500 GCA_014155875.1 Cepaea nemoralis
GTCTATATAACATTTATGAGGAGACAACTGGACATGGGTAGATAGTTGTCTAGAGAACATTTATGAGGAGACAACTAGACAGGGATAGTTAGTTGTCTAGAGAACATTTATGAGGAGACAACTGGACAAGGGTAGTTAGTTGTCTATATAACATGTATGAGGAGGCACGGGGGGTACGGGGTGTCAGGCATTGGTTGCACCTTTGGTAAGGATGACTCTCATGTCCTTTCAGGACCCATCCCACACTGGTCCAAGCCTGACACCCAGCTCGTGCTTGTGGCTCCTAGTAGCTGTCTGCATGCGACAGCGGCCACCCCCGGGCAACAGCTGTGAGAGGCTGGCTAAACCAGGAATGGGTATCCGATTTGGTGTCAAACCAAGAAGTAAACTAGGGTATGCCTACCCAGCATGTGAAACAGGATTCGGCAGACTGTGCGGAAGATATCATTCCTGATTCAACGGGCAAGACGGCGTTTACCTGCAAAGCGTTGTGGAACGTAATGAGCACGGCAAGGCACGTAGAGCGCCCTGGTCATCCACTGCACCTGTATTCGTCTCCAGTCGTCTCGACATGTCTTGCCACTGGACTCAGATGGACTCAGGCGAGAGAGTGAGGTCGACGAATTGCGCAACTCTTCCTCACTTTAATCCAAGTCATCGCGCAAGTCATTCTTCATCAAACGTCAATAGACATCAACTACCGTATGGATGGAAAGTTATTCAATCTCAGAAGGCTGAAAGCTAAAACCAAAATTAACAGCGGCACCGTCAGAGAGCTCCTGTTTGCTGAAGATTGCGCTCTATACGCCAACTCAGAGGCGGACATGCAACATAATGTTTCAGCTTTCTCACATGCCTGTGCCAACTTTGGGCTCAATATCAACTTGGATAAGACTGTAGTTATTCACCAGCCAACTCCAGGGTATAATCACACTGTGCCGAATATCAAAGTGAATGATCATAGACTAAGTGTTGTGGACAAATTCACCTATCTTGGCAGCACTGTGTCACAAGCTGCCACAATCGATGACGAAGTGAATGCAAGAATCTCCAAGGCCAGTGCAGCCTTTGGTAGACTGTACAAGAATGTATGGGACAGAACTGGAATAAGCCTGCAAACAAAGCTAAAAGTCTAAAAAGCAGTTGTATTATCCACACTGCTATATGCTTGTGAAACCTGGACTGTTTATCAGCGACACGCTAGGAAATTAAACCACTTCCAGACAGTCTGCCTAAGGAAGCTACTGCAGATTAAATGGCAAGACAAGATTCCAGACACTGAAGTCCTAGAAAGAGCATCCATGCCCAGTATCCACACTCTACTGATGAAGAATCAGATTCGCTGGGCTGGTCACTTGACTCGCATGCCAGATCACAGGCTCCCTAAACGAATTTTTACAGCGAACTACGTTGTGGTAAACGCCCCCAAGATGGCCAGAGGAAACGTTTTAAAGACACTCTGAAAATTTCACTTAATGCTTTTGGAATTCATCATGACAATTGGGAGGCTGCAGCCAGAGACCGAAATTCGTGGCGTGCATCAATGCGCAAAGGTGCAGTCATATGTGAGGCAACCAGGACTGCAAGAGCTGTGAAGAAAAGACAGGACAGAAAAACCACTGCAGGAAATCCTCCTACAGAGACGTCAAGCATTCTTTGCCCACATTGTCAAAGAACATTTCGAGCCAAAATAGGCCTTATCAGCAGTCTTAGAACCCACGGCTCCACATCTTCAACCCCACTGGATGAAATGAATGGTCATCATCATTCTTGATGGACAAACAATAACATACATGAGGAGACAACTGGACAGCGGTAGATAGTTGTCTATATAACATGTATGAGGAGACAACTGGACATGGGTAGTTAGTTGTCTAGAGAACATTTATGAGGAGACAACTGGACAGGGGTAGCTAGTTGTCTAGAGAACATTTATGAGGAGACAACTGGACAGGGATAGTTAGTTGTCTATATAACATGTATGAGGAGACAACTGGACAGGGATAGTTAGTTGTCTAGAGACCATTTATGAGGAGACAAATGGACATGGTAGATAACTGTCTATATAACATGTATGAGGAGACAACTGGACAGGGATAGTTAGTTGTCTATATAACATGTATGAGGAGACAACTGGACATGGGTAGATAGTTGTCTAGACAACATTTATGAGGAGACAACATGGACAGGGATAGTTAGTTGTCTAGAGAACATTTATGAGGAGACAACTGGGCATGGTTAGTTAGTTGTCTAGAGAACATTTATGAGGAGACAACTGGACAAGGATAGTAAGTTGTCTAGAGCAAATTTATGAGGAGACAACTGTAAAAGGATAGTTAGTTGTCTAGAGAATATTTATGAGGAGACAACTGGACAGCGGTAGATAGTTGTCTATATATCATTTATGAGGCGACAACTGGACATGGGTAGATAGTTGTCTATATAACATATATGAGGAGACAACTGGACAGGGTAGTTAGTTGTCTATATAACATGTATGAGGAGACAACTGGACAGGGGTAGTTAGTTGTCTATATAACATGTATGAGGAGACAACTGGACAGGGGTAGTTAGTTGTCTAGAGAACATTTATGAGGAGACAACTGGACAGGGATAGTTAGTTGTCTAGAGAACATTTATGAGGAGATAACTGGACAGGGGTAGATAGTTGTCTATATAACATTTATGAGGAGACAACTGGACAGGGGTAGTTAGTTGTCTATATAACATGTATGAGGAGACAACTGGACAGGGGTAGTTAGTTGTCTATATAACATGTATGAGGAGACAACTGGACAGGGGTAGTTAGTTGTCTATATAACATGTATGAGGAGACAACTGGACAGGGGTAGTTAGTTGTCTATATAACATGTATGAGGAGACAACTGGACAGGGGTAGTTAGTTGTCTATATAACATGTATGAGGAGACAACTGGACAGGGATAGTTAGTTGTCTAGAGAACATTTATGAGGAGACAACTGGACATGGGTAGATAGTTGTCTATATAACATTTATGAGGAGACAACTGGACAGGGTAGTTAGTTGTCTATATAACATGTATGAGGAGACAACTGGACATGGGTAGTATAGTTGTCTAGAGAACATTTATGAGGAGACAACTGGACAGGGATAGTTAGTTGTCTAGATAACATTTATGAGGAGACAACTGGACAGGGGTAGTTAGTTGTCTATAGAACATTTATGAGGAGACAACTGGACAGGGATAGTTAGTTGTCTAGAGAACATTTATGAGGAGACAACTGGACAGGGTAGTTAGTTGTCTAGAGAACATTTATGAGGAGACAACTGGACAGGGGTAGTTAGTTGTCTAGAGAACATTTATGAGGAGACAACTGGACAGGGTAGATAGTTGTCTATATAACATGTATGAGGAGACAACTGGACAGGGGTAGTTAGTTGTCTAGAGAACATTTATGAGGAGACAACTGGACATGGGTAGATAGTTGTCTATATAACATGTATGAGGAGACAACTGGACAGGGGTAGTTAGTTGTCTATATAACATGTATGAGGAGACAGCTGGACATGGGTAGATAGTTGTCTATATAACATGTATAAGGAGACAACTGGACATGGGTAGTTAGTTGTCTATATAACATGTATGAGGAGACAAATGGACATGGGTAGATAGTTGTCTATATAACATATATGAGGAGACAACTGTACACGGGTAGTTAGTTGTCTAGAGACCATTTATGAGGAGACAACTGGACAGGGGTAGTTAGTTGTCAAGACCATTTATGATGAGATAACTGGACATGGGTAGATATTTGTCTAGAGACCATTTATGAGGAGACAACTGGACATGGGTAGATAGTTGTCTAGAGATCATTTATGAGGAGACAACTGGATAGACAACGACAATAAGTACAAACAGAAAAGAAAACAAAAGCCATGCAAATATAAACCATGCTAATTTAAAAAAAAAAAAAAACTAAAAACATCTCAAAGACGAGGAAGTGTGGAAAAATTATAAGATATAAGAAAGAACTAACTGAAATCTTCGTAAAACTACGTATAGAAAGAAAAACAGAGATCGGGTTGCTGTGGAACAACAAACTGAACTACATCACATAAGCACTTGGTATGTGAAATCTGGGGCAATGGTCAACCCAACGAAGGCAGCAGTGACATGGTTCTCTTTGAATAACCATATTGTCAACACTCCAATACCAACTGTAAATATGTGTTCAGAGACTGTGGAAAGAACGCAGGCAATGCATTACCTGGGAATACGATTTGAACTTATACGCTTATACTGAGCACATAGACCAGGTGATAACAATGACCATGCGGGGTTTGGCTGCGATGCGGGTGATGGTGGCAGTAATCTGTAAGCAGCGCAATCTATGTCTTCTATACGAGGGGCTGGTCATGTCTGTTTTTGAGTACGCCATGGCGATCCTGACTCTCAGCCGTAAGCAGATAGATAGGATGGACAGGATACAGAACGAAGCAATGAGTATTATTCTTGGATGTACAAGAGATACAGCATGTAGGGCGATGCGCTACCTTCTTGATTTTCCAACCATTGTAGACAGAACACAAATTTGCAGAGCTCGTCCTACCTCAGAGTTAACGGTAACACACAACATCCACTGCATAGTGAAATTATGAAGGTGCAGGGCAGCAGGTTAAAAAGTGGAAGGTCGTGGATGGGTCAAACCGAAGACATTCTTCAGCAGGTGTGTTCACTTGAGGATTTAGAACCTGGCGAGGAGTGGGTACAAGTGCCAATAGATTTATGTACATCTTTTCAGTTTGCATCCAACTAGACAGAAAATGCAGAGATGAAAATCCGGCTGGAGTGGAGGCGGAAGTACATGCGTTGATTTTCGAGAATTTGTTAGACGGTGATGCTGTTATTTACACAGATGGATCGGTCGTCCGACATGTGAGAAGCTCATGTGCCTTCACGGCTCAGGTCGGAGGAAGAATTGTGAAGGAGGATTCTGGTGCTATTGCTGTGACCACAAGCAGCCTGACTATGGAAGTCATGGTAGTAAGTAAAGCAATAACATGGCTCGAGACACAGAAATTCACTAGGGCAATTTTCCTTAGCGATTCAATGAGCATGCTCAAGAAGATAGAGACGGGGTGGATCCGAAGAGAATGGTTGCTGTCTCTGGAGCGGTCTCGACTGGCAAAGATTAGTTTCATTAGGGCATGCGGGAGTACAAGGAAATGAGCAGGCTGACAAGCTCGCAGGTAAGGCTACTGTGGAGGGCGGGACACGCCATGGACCAGGCTGACATTCTGAATGCTCTATGAGAAGTAAGACTTTTGCGAGGACCAAGTGATGGCTGTGAATCTACAACCATGGCCAGGATGCGAGTACAGCAAATTAAAAGAGGTGTGACCAAACAAGAGCACTACGCAGGAAGCCAAAGAAGATTGATAAACCAACACAGAACTTGTGTCGTTACCCGCTACATGCTGCGGGATTTACTGAGGAGGGGCTCCGAGGACTTATGGACTGAATGGTTCGGTGTGAAATAAGGACGTTATATCTACTAACTAACTAACTAACTAACTAACTAACTAAAAAAAAAATAATTAAAAACAAAAAAACAGTGGAAGCAGAATGAGAGATGTTCAATTCAAAAAGTTTAAATGCTGCTAAGAAAACATTTGGAACCACGGAAAAAACGCAAAACACAGATAAATAAAGTAACAAGTTGATGGCACGCAGAGGCAAAGAAACGTGTAAAAGTCCAAAAGAAAAAAGAAAAAGCGAATGAAGAGCAAACATAACTGTGATAACTTAGAATATAGAATAGCAAGAAGACATATGAATAGAATAGTGAAGAGAGAAAAACCTAAAAAGGGTGGAAGAAATATGGAGAAACCCTAAATGACAACTACAAGGAGGCAATTAGAAACTTCTACAAGAAGATCACTGCAATTAGAACCAGAGTAGAACCCTTTGATCCAACTGAAATAATTAACACCTAAAAAGGAGAACTAATAAGAGAACAAGAGGAAATCCGAAAATGATGGAAGTAGTACTTAGAACAACTCATCATTCTATCAAATGTCACAGGAATTCAGGACATTAACACAGGTGCCATCGAAGAACTAGAACCAGACATACTGAAAGAAGAAATTGGAGAAGCCCTCACATTAGCCCTATTGAATACATCGCCGGGGCAAGACGGAATACAAAATGAGCAAATTAAAGCAGCAAGAGGAGAACTAGGAACAGCTTGGCTACATAGAATGTTTAACCATGTTTGGGTAAAACAACAGACTTCACAAAATCGGCAAACGCCATAATTATTCCAGTTTAAAAAAAATAGTTAACAAGAATACGTGGAACTGCTGTAGAGCTTTATGAGGCAATAAATGAATCACCAGAAAACGAGAAGTAGATTGTGAGCTTTACCAGAACACGACTACACGTAACACAATGGGCTTTTGTCGTGTAGTGTGTCTGTTTGTGTTTGCATGTTCTGTGTAGTGTGTCTGTTTGTGTTTGTGTGTTCTGTGTAGTGTGTCTGTTTGTGTTTGTTTGTTCTGTGCTGACGAAGATTTTTGTCGTGTAGTGTGTCTGTTTGTGTTTGTTTGTTCTCTGTAGTTTGTCTGTTTGTGTTTGTTTGTTCTGTGTAGTGTGTCTGTTTGCGTTTGTGTGTTCTGTGCTGACGAAGACTTTTGTCGTGTAGTGTGTCTGTTTGTGTTTGTGTGGTCTGTGCTGACGAAGATTTTTGTCGTGTAGTGTGTCGGTTTATGCTTGATTGTTCTGTGCTGACGAAGGCTTTTGTCGTGTAGTGTGTCTGTTTGTGTTTGTTTGTTCTGTGTAGTGTGTCTGTTTGTGTTAGTGTGTTCTGTGCTGACGAAGATTTTTGTCGTGTAGTGTGTCTGTTTGTGTTTGTTTGTTCTGTGTAGTGTGTCTGTTTGTGTTAGTGTGTTCTGTGCTGACGAAGATTTTTGTCGTGTAGTGTGTCTGTTTGTGTTTGTTTGTTCTGTGTAGTGTGTCTGTTTGTGTTAGTGTGTTCTGTGCTGACGAAGGCTTTTGTCGTGTAGTGTGTCTGTTTGTGTTTGTTTGTTCTGTGTAGTGTGTCTGTTTGTGTTAGTGTGTTCTGTGCTGACGAAGATTTTTGTCGTGTAGTGTGTCTGTTTGTGTTTGTTTATTCTGTGCTGACAAAGATTTATTTTTGTCGTGTAGTGTGTATGTTTGTGTTTGTGTGTTCTGTGCTGACGAAGATTTTTGTCGTGTAGTGTGTCTATCTATGTTTGTTTGTTCTGTGTAGTGTGTCTGTTTGTGTTTTGTTTGTTCTGTGTAGTGTGTCTGTTTGTGTTTGTTTGTTCTGTGTAGCGTGTCTGTTTGTGTTTGTGTGTTCTGTGCTTACGAAGATTGTTGTCGTGTAGTGTGTCTGTTTGTGTTTGTGTGGTCTGTGCTGACGAAGATTTTTGTCGTGTAGTGTGTCGGTTTATGTTTGTTTGTTCTGAGCTGATGAAGGCTTTTGTCGTGTAATTTGTCTGTGTTTGTTTGTTTTGTGTAGTGTGTCTGTTTGTGTTTGTTTGTTCTGTGTAGTGTGTCTGTTTGTGTTTGTGTGTTCTGTGCTGACGAAGATTTTTGTCGTGTAGTGTGTCTGTTTGTGTTTGTGTGTTCTGTGCTGACGAAGATTTTGTCGTGTAGTGTGTCTGTTTGTGTTTGTGTGTTCTGTGCTGACGAAGATTTTTGTCGTGTAGTGTGTCTGTTTGTGTTTGTTTGTTCTGTGTTGGCGAAGACTTTGGGCACAACGCCCACTTTGTTTCTTGTAATCGTAATCTAGTTAAGCTCACAATCTGCTTTTATTTTGTTGGTGATTCATTTATTGCCAATTTAGATACACAAAGGCAGGACATGAGACAGCATACAGTACAAAGGAAAATATTTTGCAAAATTCTTGAGAAAAGATTATGAACTACATTACCACCCCAGCTAGCTGATAAAGAACTTTGATTTAGGAAAAATAAAGGTGCATAGATGCCATCTTTGCTCTTAGACAACTTATAGAAAAATCAATCGAATTTAATGAAACACAATACTTAGAATTTGTTGACCAAGAACTGGCATTTGATAGAGTAGATAGGAACAAGCCGTGGGAAATCCTTAAAAGATATGGAATGACTACACATCAAAACAACTTATGCAGACGCTTATGCAACAACAGTGAATGCATTGTGATAACAAATGGAGGACACTCAGAACCCGTCACAATAAGATGCAGAGTATGATAAGCTTGTGTCCTGTTCCCTCTCTTATTCATAATCATAATCTGTGTGAGACAGGCCTCTGTGTGAGACAGGCATCTGTGTGAGGTAGGCCTCTGTGTGAGGTAGGCATCTGTGTGAGGTAGGCCTCTGTGTGAGGTAGGCATCTGTGTGAGACGGGCCTCTGTGTCAGACGGGCCTCTGTGTGAGACAGGCCTCTGTGTGAGACAGGCCTCTGTGTGAGACAGGCATCTGTGTGAGGTAGGCCTCTGTGTGAGGTAGGCATCTGTGTGAGACGGGCCTCTGTGTAAGGTAGGTCTCTGCGTGAGACGGGCCTATGTTTGAGACAGGCCTCTGTGTGAGGTAGGTCTCTGTGTGAGACAGGCATCTGTGTGTGACAGGCATCTGTGTGAGACGGGCATCTGAGTGAGACAGGCATATGTGTGAGACAGGCATCTGTGTGAGACAGGCATCTGCCTGAGTCAGGCCTCTGTGTAAGGCAGGCCTCTGTGTAAGACCGGCCTTGGTGTGAGACAGGCATCTGTGTGAGACAGGCCTCTGTGGACAAGTCGCATGAGACAGGCATCTGTGTGAGACACACCTCTGTTTGAGACAAACCTCTGTGTGAGACAGGAATATTTGTAAGACAGGCCTCTATGTGCGGCTATGGCTAATTTGTCCAGCAGGATCCGACGTGGCATGGGAATGAGTACGCTGGCCCGCCAGAAACAGTGATCCAAGTTCAATGTCTATCATAGGCAACATGTAAGGCTCTTATGTCGGTCCAATGTGTACAGCTCTGATGTCAATCCAACTTGTACAGCTCTGATGTCACTCCAACTTGTACAGTTCTGATGTCACTCCAACTTGTACAGCTCTGATGTCACTCCAACTTGTACAGCTCTGATGTCACTCCAACTTGTACAGCTCTGATGTCACTCCAACTTGTACAGTTCTGATGTCACTCCAACTTGTACAGTTCTGATGTCACTCCAACTTGTACAGCTCTGATGTCTCTCCAACTTGTGTGGCTCTGATGTCTCTCCAACTTGTACAGCTCTGATGTCTCTCCAACTTGTGTGGCTCTGATGTCTCTCCAACTTGTGTGGCTCTGATGTCTCTCCAACTTGTGTGGCTCTGATGTCTCTCCAACTTGTGTGGCTCTGATGTCTCTCCAACTTGTGTGGCTCTGATGTCTCTCCAACTTGTGTGGCTCTGATGTCTCTCCAACTTGTGTGGCTCTGATGTCTCTCCAACTTGTGTGGCTCTGATGTCTCTCCAACTTGTGTGGCTCTGATGTCTCTCCAACTTGTACAGCTCTGATGTCTCTCCAACTTGTGTGGCTCTGATGTCTCTCCAACTTGTGTGGCTCTGATGTCTCTCCAACTTGTGTGGCTCTGATGTCACTCCAACTTGTACAGCTCTGATGTCTCTCCAACTTGTACAGCTCTGATGTCTCTCCAACTTGTGTGGCTCTGATGTCACTCCAACTTGTACAGCTCTGATGTCACTCCAACTTGTACAGCTCTGATGTCTCTCCAACTTGTGTGGCTCTGATGTCACTCCAACATGTACAGCTCTGATGTCTCTCCAACTTGTACAGCTCTGATGTCACTCCAACTTGTACAGTTCTGATGTCTCTCCAACTTGTACAGCTCTGATGTCACTCCAACTTGTACAGCTCTGATGTCACTCCAACTTGAACAGCTCTGATGTCACTCCAACTTGTACAGTTCTGATGTCACTCCAACTTGTACAGCTCTGATGTCACTCCAACTTGAACAGCTCTGATGTCACTCCAACTTGTACAGTTCTGATGTCACTCCAACTTGTACAGCTCTGATGTCACTCCAACTTGTACAGTTCTTATGTCACTCCAACTTGTACAGTTCTGATGTCACTCCAACTTGTACAGTTCTGATGTCACTCCAACTTGTACAGTTCTGATGTCACTCCAACTTGTACAGTTCTGATGTCACTCCAACTTGTACAGTTCTGATGTCACTCCAACTTGTACAGCTCTGATGTCACTCCAACTTGTACAGTTCTGATGTCACTCCAACTTGTACAGTTCTGATGTCACTCCAACTTGTACAGTTCTGATGTCACTCCAACTTGTACAGTTCTGATGTCACTCCAACTTGTACAGTTCTGATGTCACTCCAACTTGTACAGTTCTGATGTCACTCCAACTTGTACAGCTCTGATGTCACTCCAACTTGTACAGTTCTGATGTCACTCCAACTTGTACAGCTCTGATGTCTCTCCAACTTGTACAGCTCTGATGTCTCTCCAACTTGTGTGGCTCTGATGTCACTCCAACTTGTACAGCTCTGATGTCACTCCAACTTGTACAGTTCTGATGTCACTCCAACTTGTACAGCTCTGATGTCTCTCCAACTTGTACAGCTCTGATGTCACTCCAACTTGTGTGGCTCTGATGTCACTCCAACTTGTACAGCTCTGATGTCACTCCAACTTGTACAGCTCTGATGTCTCTCCAACTTGTACAGCTCTGATGTCACTCCAACTTGTGTGGCTCTGATGTCACTCCAACTTGTACAGCTCTGATGTCACTCCAACTTGTACAGCTCTGATGTCTCTCCAACTTGTACAGCTCTGATGTCTCTCCAACTTGTACAGCTCTGATGTCTCTCCAACTTGTACAGCTCTGATGTCTCTCCAACTTGTGTGGCTCTGATGTCACTCCAACTTGTGTGGCTCTGATGTCACTCCAACTTGTACGGGCTCTGATGTCTCTTCCAACTTGTACAGCTCTGAGTGTCTACTCCAACTGTAAGGGCTCTGATGTCACTCCCAACTTGTGTCTGATGTCCTCCAACTTGTACAGCTCTGATGTCCTCCAATTGTACAGCTCTGATGTCACTCCAACTTGTGGGCTCTGATGTCACTCCAACTTGTTGGCTCTGAGTCACTCCAACTTGTGTGCTCTGATGTCCTCCAACTTGTAGCTCTATGTCACCCAACTTTAGCCTGATGTCACCCAATTGTACAGCTCTGATTCACTCCAACTTGTAGGCTCTGATGTCACTCCAACTTGTAGCTCTGATTCACCAACTTGAAGCTCTGATGTACAACTTGTAAGCTCTAGTCCTCCAACTTGAAGCTCTAGTCACTCCAATGTAGCTCTGTCACTCCAACTTTAAGCTCTATGTCACTCCAACTTTGGTCTGATCTCAACTTGTGGCTCTGATGTCACTCCAACTTGGTGGCTCTGATGTCACTCCAACTTCACGCTCTGATGTCTCCACTTTACAGCTCTGATGTCACTCCAACTTGTGCTCTGATGTCACTCCAACTTGTCTCTGATGTCACTCCAACTTGTACAGCTCTGATGTCACTCCAACTTGTACGCTCTGATGTCCTCCAACTTGTACAGCTCTGATGTCCTCCAACTTGTAGCTCTGATGTCCTCCAACTTGTGCTCTGATGTCTCAACTTGTACAGCTCTGATGTCTCTCCAACTTGTAGCTCTGATGTCACTCCACTTGTGCTCTGATGTCACTCCAACTTGTAGGCTCTGATGTCCTCCAACTTGTGCTCTGATGTCCTCAACTTGTTGCTCTGATGTCCTCCAACTTGTAAGCTCTGATGTATCTCCAACTTGTGGCTCTGATGTCCTCAACTTTACGCCTTGTTGCTCCAATTGGCTCTATGTCACTCCAATGTAAGCTCTGATGTCACTCCAACTTGTGGGCTCTGATGTCACTCCAACTTGTACAGCTCTGATGTCCTCCACTTGTGCTCTGATGTCTCCAACTGTGCTCTGATGTACTCCAACTTGTGCTCTGATGTCACTCCAACTTGTACAGGCTCTGATGTCACTCCAACTTGTACAGCTCTGATGTCACTCCAACTTGTACAGCTCTGATGTCACTCCAACTTGTACAGCTCTGATGTCACTCCAACTTGTACGCTCTGATGTCACTTCCAACTTGTGTAGCTCTGATGTCTCTCCAACTTGTACAGCTCTGATGTCACTCCAACTTGTACAGCTCTGATGTCACTCCAACTTGTACAGCTACTGATGTCTCTCCAACTTGTGTGGCTCTGATGTCTCTCCAACTTGTACAGGCTCTGATGTCTCTCCAACTTGTAGCAGCTCTGATGTCACTCCAACTTGTACAGCTCTGATGTCTCTCCAACTGTGTACGCCTCTGATGTCACTCCAACTTGTACAGCTCTGATGTCCACTCCACTTGTACAGGCTCTGATGTCTCTCCAACTTGTGTAGCTCTGATGTCTCTCCAACTTGTAAGGCTCTGATGTCTCTCCAACTTGTATGGCTCTGATGTCTACTCCAACTTGTACAGCTCTGATGTCTCTCCAACTTGTACAGCTCTGATGTCATCTCCAATTGTACAGTCTGATGTCACTCCAACTTGTACAGCTCTGATGTCACTCCAACTTGTGTGGCTCTATGTCACTCCACTTGTACAGCTCTATGTCACTCCAACTTGTACAGCTCTGATGTCACTCCAACTTGTGGCTCTGATGTCACTCCAACTTGTACGCTCTGATGTCTCTCCAACTTGTACAGCTCTTGTCACTCCAACTTGTACAGCTCTGAGTCCTCCAACTTGTAGCTCTGATGTCTCTCAACTTGTGTTGGCTCTGATTCACTCCAACTTGTTGGCTCTGATGTCCTCCAACTTGTACAGCTCTGATGTCACTCCAATTGTGCTCTGTGTCACTCCAATTGTGCTCTGATGTCACTCCAACTTGTGCTCTGATGTCACTCCAACTTGTAGCTCTGATGTCTCCAACTTGTACGGCTCTGATGTCACTCCAACTTGTACAGCTCTGATTCACTCCACTTGTACAGCTCTGATGTCACTCCAACTGTACAGCTCTGATGTCACTCCAACTTGTACTCTTGTCACTCCAACTTGTGTGGCTCTGATGTCACTCCAACTTGTGCTCTGATGTCACTCCAACTGTGTGTGCTCTGATCACTCCAACTTGTGTGCTGATGTCACTCAATTGTCAACTTGATGTCACTCTGTTGTCTCTGTCATCAATTGCTCTGATGTCACTCCAACTTGTACAGCTCTGATGTCACTCCACTTGTGTCTGATGTCTCTCCAACTTGTGCTGTGTCTCCAACTTGTCAGCTCTGATGTCACTCAACTTGTGCTCTGATGTCCTCCAACTTGTGCTCTGATGTCACTCCAATGTGCTCTGATGTCCTCCAACTTGTGCTCTGATGTCCTCCACTTGTCTCTGATGTCCTCCAACTTGTTGCTCTGATGTCCTCCAACTTGTGCTCTGATGTCCTCCAACTTGTTGCTCTGATGTCACTCCACTTGTGTGCTCTGATGTCCTCAACTTGTACGCTCTGATGCTCCAACTTGTACAGCTCTGATGTCACTCCAACTTGTACATCTCTGATGTCACTCCAACTTGTAGTTCTCTGATGTCACTCCAACTTGTACAGCTCTGATGTCATCCAACTTGTACATCTCTGATGTCACTCCAACTTGTGTGGCTCTGATGTCACTCCAACTTGTGTGGCTCTGATGTCACTCCAACTTGTACAGCTCTGATGTCACTCCAACTTGTACAGCTCTGATGTCACTCCAACTTGTACAGCTCTGATGTCACTCCAACTTGTGTGGCTCTGATGTCACTCCAACTTGTGTGGCTCTGATGTCACTCCAACTTGTACAGCTCTGATGTCACTCCAACTTGTACAGCTCTGATGTCACTCCAACTTGTACAGCTCTGATGTCACTCCAACTTGTACGGCTTTGATGTCACTCCACTTGTACAGCTCTGATGTCACTCCAAACTTGTATCGGCTCTGATGTCACTCCAACTTGTACAGCTCTGATGTCACTCCAACTTGTGTACAGGCTCTGATGTCACTCCAAACTTGTACAGCTCTGATGTCACTCCAACTTGTACAGCTCTGATGTCACTCCAACTTGTACGTGGCTCTGATGTCACTCCAACTTGTACAGCTCTGATGTTCACATCCAACTTGTACAGCTCTGATGTCACTCCAACTTGTAAGGCTCTGATGTCACTCCAACTTGTACAGCTCTGATGTCACTCCAACTTGTACAGCTCTGATGTCACTCCAACTTGTACAGCTCTGATGTCACTCCAACTTGTACAGCTCTGATGTCACTCCAACTTGTACAGCTCTGATGTCACTCCACTTGTACAGCTCTGATGTCACTCCAACTTGTACAGCTCTGATGTCACTCCAACTTGTACAGCTCTGAGGTCACTCCAACTTGTACAGCTCTGATGTCACTCCAACTTGTACAAGCTCTGATGTCACTCCAACTTTGTACAGCTCTGATGTCACTCCAACTTGTAAGCTCTGATGGTCACTTCCAACTTGTACAGCTCTGATGTCACTCCAACTTGTGGTGGCTCTGATGTCCTCTCCAACTTGTACAGCTCTGATGTCACTCCAACTTGTGTGGCTCTGATGTCACTCCAACTTGTAGCTCTGATGTCACTCCAACTTGTGCTCTGATGTCCTCCAACTTGTACAGCTCTGATGTCACTCCAACTTGTAGCTTGATGTCCTCCAACTTGGCTCTGATGTCACTCCAACTTGTACGCTTGATGTCACTCCAACTTGTGTGGCTCTGATGTCACTCCAACTTGTGGCTCTGATGTCACTCCAACTTTGTGGCCTGATGTCCTCCAACTTGTAAGGGCCCGATGTCCCCAATTGTCTCTGTGTCCTCCATGTCGCTCTATGTCCTCCAACTTGTGCTTTGATGTCACTCCAACTTGTACAGCTCTGATGTCACTCAACTTGTACAGCTTGATGTCTCTCCAACTTGTGTGGCTCTGATGTCACTCCAACTTGTGTGGCTCTGATGTCACTCCAACTTGTGTGGCTCTGATGTCTCTCCAACTTGTGTGACTCTGATGTCACTCCAACTTGTGTGACTCTGATGTCTCTCCAACTTGTGTGACTCTGATGTCTCTCCAACTTGTGTGACTCTGATGTCTCTCCAACTTGTGTGACCTCTGATGTCTCTCCAACTTGTGTGACTCTGATGTCTCTCCAACTTGTGTGACTCTGATGTCTCTCCAACTTGTGTGACTCTGATGTCTCTCCAACTTGTGTGACTCTGATGTCTCTCCAACTTGTGTGACTCTGATGTCTCTCCAACTTGTGTGACTCTGATGTCTCTCCAACTTGTGTGACTCTGATGTCTCTCCAACTTGTGTGGACTCTGATGTCTCTCCAACTTGTACAGCTTTGATGTCACTCCAACTTGTACAGCTTTGATGTCACTCCAACTTGTGTGACTCTGATGTCTCTCCATCTTGTGTGACTCTGATGTCTCTCCAACTTGTGTGACTCTGATGTCTCTCCAACTTGTGTGACTCTGATGTCTCTCCAACTTGTGTGACTCTGATGTCTCTCCAACTTGTACAGCTTTGATGTCACTCCAACTTGTGTGGCTCTGATGTCACTCCAACTTGTGTGACTCTGATGTCCTCTCCAACTTGTGTGACTCTGATGTCACTCCACTTGTGTGACTCTGATGTCCTCCCAACTTGTACAGCTTGATGTCACTCCAACTTGTGTGGCTCTGATGTCACTCCAACTTGTACAGCTCTGATGTCTCTCCAACTTGTACAGCTCTGATGTCACTCCAACTTGTGTGGCTCTGATGTCACTCCAACTTGTGTGACTCTGATGTCACTCCAACTTGTACAGCTCTGATGTCACTCCAACATGTGTGGCTCTGATGTCACTCCAACTTGTGTGACTCTGATGTCACTCCAACTTGTGTGACTCTGATGTCACTCCAACTTGTGTGACTCTGATGTCACTCCAACTTGTGTGACTCTGATGTCACTCCAACTTGTGTGGCTCTGATGTCACTCCAACTTGTGTGACTCTGATGTCACTCCAACTAGTGTGGCTCTGATGTCACTCCAACTTGTGTGACTCTGATGTCACTCCAACTTGTACAGCTCTGATGTCACACCAACTTGTGTGGCTCTGATGTCACTCCAACTTGTGTGACTCTGATGTCACTCCAACTTGTACAGCTCTGATGTCACTCCAACTTGTACAGCTCTGATGTCACTCCAACTTGTGTGGCTCTGATGTCACTCCAACTTGTACAGCTCTGATGTCTCTCCAACTTGTACAGCTCTGATGTCACTCCAACTTGTGTGGCTCTGATGTCACTCCAACTTGTGTGACTCTGATGTCACTCCAACTTGTACAGCTCTGATGTCACTCCAACTTGTACAGCTTTGATGTCACTCCAACTTGTGTGGTTCTGATGTCACTCCAACTTGTGTGGCTCTGATGTCACTCCAACTTGTACAGCTCTGATGTCACTCCAACTTGTGTGGCTCTGATGTCACTCCAACTTGTACAGCTCTGATGTCACTCCAACTTGTGTGAGTCTGATGTCACTCCAACTTGTGTGACTCTGATGTCACTCCAACTTGTACAGCTCTGATGTCACTCCAACTTGTGTGGCTCTGATGTCACTCCAACTTGTACAGCTCTGATGTCACTCCAACTTGTACAGCTTTGATGTCACTCCAACTTGTGTGGCTCTGATGTCACTCCAACTTGTGTGACTCTGATGTCACTCCAACTTGTACAGCTTTGATGTCACTCCAACTTGTGTGGCTCTGATGTCACTCCAACTTGTGTGACTCTGATGTCACTCCAACTTGTACAGCTTTGATGTCACTCCAACTTGTGTGGCTCTGATGTCACTCCAACTTGTGTGGCTCTGATGTCACTCCAACTTGTACAGCTTTGATGTCACTCCAACTTGTATGGCTCTGATGTCACTCCAACTTGTGTGGCTCTGATGTCTCTCCAACTTGTACAGCTTTGATGTCACTCCAACTTGTACAGCTTTGATGTCACTCCAACTTGTGTGGCTCTGATGTCACTCCAACTTGTGTGGCTCTGATGTCACTCCAACTTGTGTGGCTCTGATGTCACTCCAACTTGTGTGGCTCTGATGTCACTCCAACTTGTGTGGCTCTGATGTCACTCCAACTTGGGTGGCTCTGATGTCTCTCCAACTTGTACAGCTCTGATGTCACTCCAACTTGTGTGGCTCTGATGTCACTCCAACTTGTGTGGCTCTGATGTCACTCCAACTTGTACAGCTTTGATGTCACTCCAACTTGTGTGGCTCTGATGTCACTCCAACTTGTGTGGCTCTGATGTCACTCCAACTTGGGTGGCTCTGATGTCTCTCCAACTTGTGTGGCTCTGATGTCTCTCCAACTTGTGTGGCTCTGATGTCACTCCAACTTGTGTGGCTCTGATGTCTCTCCAACTTGTGTGGCTCTGATGTCTCTCCAACTTGTGTGGCTCTGATGTCACTCCAACTTGTGTGGCTCTGATGTCACTCCAACTTGTGTGGCTCTGATGTCACTCCAACTTGTACAGCTCTGATGTCACTCCAACTTGTGTGGCTCTGATGTCACTCCAACTTGTACAGCTCTGATGTCACTCCAACTTGTACAGCTCTGATGTCACTCCAACTTGTGTGGCTCTGATGTCACTCCAACTTGTACAGCTTTGATGTCACTCCAACTTGTACAGCTCTGATGTCACTCCAACTTGTACAGCTCTGATGTCACTCCAACTTGTGTGGCTCTGATGTCACTCCAACTTGTACAGCTTTGATGTCACTCCAACTTGTGTGGCTCTGATGTCACTCCAACTTGTACAGCTTTGATGTCACTCCAACTTGTGTGGCTCTGATGTCTCTCCAACTTGTGTGACTCTGATGTCTCTCCAACTTGTGTGACTCTGATGTCTCTCCAACTTGTGTGACTCTGATGTCTCTCCAACTTGTACAGCTTTGATGTCACTCCAACTTGTGTGGCTCTGATGTCTCTCCAACTTGTGTGACTCTGATGTCACTCCAACTTGTGTGACTCTGATGTCTCTCCAACTTGTGTGGCTCTGATGTCTCTCCAACTTGTGTGACTCTGATGTCTCTCCAACTTGTACAGCTTTGATGTCACTCCAACTTGTGTGGCTCTGATGTCACTCCAACTTGTACAGCTCTGATGTCTCTCCAACTTGTGTGACTCTGATGTCACTCCAACTTGTGTGACTCTGATGTCACTCCAACTTGTACAGCTCTGATGTCACTCCAACTTGTGTGGCTCTGATGTCACTCCAACTTGTACAGCTCTGATGTCACTCCAACTGTACAGCTTTGATGTCACTCCAACTTGTGTGGCTCTGATGTCACTCCAACTTGTGTGACTCTGATGTCACTCCAACTTGTACAGCTTTGATGTCACTCCAACTTGTGTGGCTCTGATGTCACTCCAACTTGTGTGACTCTGATGTCACTCCAACTTGTACAGCTTTGATGTCACTCCAACTTGTGTGACTCTGATGTCACTCCAACTTGTACAGCTTTGATGTCACTCCAACTTGTACAGCTCTGATGTCACTCCAACTTGTGTGACTCTGATGTCACTCCAACTTGTGTGGCTCTGATGTCACTCCAACTTGTGTGGCTCTGATGTCACTCCAACTTGGGTGGCTCTGATGTCTCTCCAACTTGTGTGGCTCTGATGTCTCTCAAACTTGTGTGGCTCTGATGTCACTCCAACTTGTGTGGCTCTGATGTCTCTCCAACTTGTGTGGCTCTGATGTCACTCCAACTTGTGTGGCTCTGATGTCACTCCAACTTGTACAGCTTTGATGTCACTCCAACTTGTGTGGCTCTGATGTCACTCCAACTTGTACAGCTTTGATGTCTCTCCAACTTGTGTGGCTCTGATGTCACTCCAACTTGTGTGGCTCTGATGTCTCTCCAACTTGTGTGGCTCTGATGTCACTCCAACTTGTGTGGCTCTGATGTCACTCCAACTTGTACAGCTTTGATGTCACTCCAACTTGTGTGACTCTGATGTCTCTTTAACTTGTGTGACTCTGATGTCTCTCCAACTTGTGTGACTCTGATGTCTCTCCAACTTGTGTGGCTCTGATGTCACTCCAACTTGTGTGACTCTGATGTCACTCCAACTTGTGTGGCTCTGATGTCACTCCAACTTGTGTGGCTCTGATGTCTCTCCAACTTGTGTGGCTCTGATGTCACTCCAACTTGTGTGACTCTGATGTCTCTCCAACTTGTGTGGCTCTGATGTCTCTCCAACTTGTGTGGCTCTGATGTCTCTCCAACTTGTGTGGCTCTGATGTCTCTCCAACTTGTGTGGCTCTGATGTCACTCCAACTTGTACAGCTTTGATGTCACTCCAACTTGTGTGGCTCTGATGTCACTCCAACTTGTGTGGCTCTGATGTCACTCCAACTTGGGTGGCTCTGATGTCTCTCCAACTTGTGTGGCTCTGATGTCTCTCCAACTTGTGTGGCTCTGATGTCACTCCAACTTGTGTGGCTCTGATGTCTCTCCAACTTGTGTGGCTCTGATGTCACTCCAACTTGTGTGGCTCTGATGTCACTCCAACTTGTACAGCTTTGATGTCTCTCCAACTTGTACAGCTTTGATGTCACTCCAACTTGTGTGGCTCTGATGTCAATCCAACTTGTGTGGCTCTGATGTCACTCCAACTTGTACAGCTCTGATGTCACTCCAACTTGTACAGCTCTGATGTCTCTCCAACTTGTACAGCTCTGATGTCACTCCAACTTGTACAGCTCTGATGTCACTCCAACTTGTACAGCTCTGATGTCTCTCCAACTTGTACAGCTCTGATGTCACTCCAACTTGTACAGCTCTGATGTCACTCCAACTTGTACAGCTCTGATGTCACTCCAACTTGTACAGCTCTGATGTCACTCCAACTTGTACAGCTCTGATGTCTCTCCAACTTGTACAGCTCTGATGTCTCTCCAACTTGTACAGCTCTGATGTCACTCCAACTTGTACAGCTCTGATGTCACTCCAACTTGTACAGCTCTGATGTCACTCCAACTTGTACAGCTCTGATGTCACTCCAACTTGTACAGCTCTGATGTCTCTCCAACTTGTACAGCTCTGATGTCACTCCAACTTGTACAGCTCTGATGTCACTCCAACTTGTACAGCTCTGATGTCTCTCCAACTTGTACAGCTCTGATGTTGCCTGTCAACAACTCAACTGACAGGCATCATCGGGTACTTCTGGCACACCATACAAGAAAACTTGCAAGTCGTGTGCGAGGAAATTAAATGGTACATTTATTGCCGTTGGCTCGCTACAAGCAGTGAACAGTCGCTATTGAAACACACAACATACAGCCACAGTATTATCTATCACGAGCTGCTACCCCTATGCTAACTTTCTACACAAATAAACACAAATACCCCTATTGCTACTCTAACGAGGTGTACACTACAAGTCCCGTCCGGCCGTCTCCCAAATCTTTACCCCGTCGTCAAAAAACACGGGGATTGCCTTACCTTGGTGCGTGTGCCCACGGGCCCCGGGTTTTGCGAGTGGCAAGTTGAGTGTATCTCAACTTTTTGGGCTCCCACGGGGCGTGAGTATCGTGATTAGATGCTAACTCCTGAACACCGCCTGCTGTCTCATGAGGAATGGTCACCAACTTTTATTACCCCATCCCCATGCCCTTCCCTCGGGGAAACCCTATCCCCCCCTGGTCTCTTCAAAATTGACGCTCTTCCCGGGGAAGGGGGTCGGTCGATTTTTTGAACACACCCACCCCCCGTGTTGCGTCATAACTTTCACTCATTGGGTTTTGACGCAAGAGGGTTTTTAAAATCCCACTTCTGACCCACAATTACCCTTGCCGTCAAAAACTCAAATGACGGATCATCGGGTATTCTGGCACACCATACAAAAAAATTGCATCGGTGCGGGAAATTAAAAGGTCATTTTTTGCCGTTGGTCGCTAAAAAGAGTGAACAGTCGCAACTGTTAACAGTCGTAAAAAACATGAACAACCTTCGGGGGAACACGTTTCAAGTAGGTATAATTTGGGACCCCGGGGTAAGTACTCAGCTGTTGTTTTGCCCCTGATATGCAGGGCAGCAGTAAACAGCCCATGCACGTATGATTTACTCGCCCCCTAAGGGCAAAACTTAGACAAAGACAGATCACGAACCCTAGAATTGTATTTAAAACAATTTAATTTAATGTCCCTTTTTTTGTTCTAACAGTAAATTTTCTTCGTTTTTAACCCAGTTTAAATTTTGTAAGCGTTGTCAGCCAAGCTCCTGCTCGGGAAAATATTCCTTCGTGACGGTAAACAAAGAGAAAGTAGCCAAAAAAAGAAAAAACTGCCCTTTTTTAAATGAATAAAAAAAATAAATTTTTTTAAAAAAAAAAAAATTATTTAGTAATTCAAATAAAAAAATAATAAACGATATAAAACACAGATTCAAAGGGGGGCAGCCGCTAAGGATCTGTTAAAACCCCGTTGCTTTTGTAATGCGCAGACCAATGTTTGTCAATCATCCCCTACAGCACAGCGTTTTTTTTTTTTGTTTCCAAAAAAAAAAGATATTGTCGGTGGGGGTGTTGCTCCGCCCGAATCAGTTTGGGGCTTTTCAACTTGTACAGCTCTGATGTCACTCCAACTTGTACAGCTCTGATGTCACTCCAACTTGTACAGCTCTGATGTCACTCCAACTTGTACAGCTATGATGTCACTCCAACTTGTGTGGCTCTGATGTCACTCCAACTTGTATGGCTCTGATGTCACTCCAACTTGTACAGCTCTGATGTCACTCCAACTTGTGTGGCTCTGATGTCACTCCAACTTGTGTGGCTCTGATGTCACTCCAACTTGTACAGCTCTGATGTCGCTCCAACTTGTAAGCTTGATGTCACTCCAACTTGTACGGCTCTGATGTTCTCCAACATGTGTGGCTCTGATGTCACTCCAACTTGTACAGCTCTGATGTCACTCCAACTTGTGTGGCTCTGATGTCACTCCAACTTGTACAGCTCTGATGTCTCTCCAACTTGTACTCTGATGTCTCTCCAACTTGTACAGCTCTGATGTCACTCCAACTTGTGTGGCTCGATTGTGATCTCCAACTTGTGTGCTCTGATGTCTCTCCAACTTGTGTGGCTCTGATGTCACTCCAACTTGTACAGGCTCTGATGTCACTCCAACTTGTGTGGCTCTGATGTCTCTCCAACTTGTATGCTCTGATGTTCTCCAACTTTTGTGCTCTGATGTCACTCCAACTTGTACCGCTCTGATGTCACTCCAACTTGTGTGGCTCTGATGTCTCTCCAACGGTGTACGGCTCTGATGTCTCTCCAACTTATGGCTCTGATGTCTCTCCAACTTGTGTGGCTCTGATGTCCTCCAACTTGTGTGTCTCTGATGTCTCTCCAACTTGTGTGGCTCTGATGTCACTCCAACTTGTGTGGCTCTGATGTCACTCCAACTTGTGTGGCTCTGATGTCTCTCCAACTTGTGTGGCTCTGATGTCTCTCCAAACTTGTGTGGCTCTGATGTCACTCCAACTTGTACAGCTCTGATGTCACTCCAACTTGTACAGCTCTGATGTCACTCCAACTTGTAAGCTCTGATGTCACTCCACTTGTAAGGCTCTGATGTCACTCCAACTTGTGGGCTCTGATGTCACTCCAACTTGTAAGCTCTGATGTCACTCTCAACTTGTAGGCTCTGATGTCACTCCAACTTGTGTGGCTCTGATGTCTCTCCAACTTGTGTGGCTCTGATGTCTCTCCAACTTGTGTGGCTCTGATGCTCTCCAACTTGTGTGGCTCTGATGTCTCTCCAACTTGTAGAGCTCTGATGTCTCTCCAACTTGTGTGGCCTTCTGATGTCTCTCCAACGTGTACAGCTCTGATGCTCCTCCAACTTGTCGTTTCTCTGATGTCTCTCAACTTGTGTGTCTCTGGATGTCCTCTCCAATTTGAGGTGGCCTTCTGATGTCTCTCCAACGTGTACAGCTCTGAGGTCCCTCCAACTTGCTGTGGCTCTGATGTCTCTCCAACTTGTGTGGCTCTGATGTCTCTCCAACTTATAGTGGCCGCTGATGTCTCCTCCAACTTGTGGGGCTCTGATGTCTCTCCAAACTTGTACGCTCTAATGTTCGCTCCAACTTGTGTGGCTCGGATGTCCTCTCCAACTTGTGGTCGGCTTCTGATGTCTCTCCAACTTGTGTGGCTCTGATGTCTCTCACAACTTGTACAGCTCCTGATGTCGCTCCAAATTGGGTGGACTCTGATTTCCTCGCCAACTTGTGTGGCTCTGATTTTCTCTCCACTTGTGTGGCTCTGATGTCTCTCCAACTTGTACAGCTCTGATGTCGCTCCAACTTGTACAGCTCTGATGTCTCTCCAACTTGTGTGGCTCTGATGTCTCTCCAACTTGTACAGCTCTGATGTCGCTCCAACTTGTGTGGCTCTGATGTCGCTCCAACTTGTGTGGCTCTGATGTCATTCCAACTTGTACGGCTCTGATGTCTCTCCAACTTGTGTGGCTCTGATGTCTCTCCAACTTGTGTGGCTCTGATGTCTCTCCAACGTGTACGGCCCTGATGTCACTCCAACTTGTGTGGCTCTGATGTCTTCAAACTTGTATGGCTCTGATGTCTCTCCCAACTTTTGTGGCTCTGATGTCTCTCAAACGTGTACCGCTCTGATGTCTCTCAAACGTGTGTGGCTCTGATGTCTCTCCAACGTGTACGGCCCTGATGTCTCTCCAACTTATGTGGCTCTGACGTCTCTCCAACTTGTGTGGCTCTGATGTCTCTCCAACTTGTGTGGCTCTGATGTCTCTTAAACTTGTGTGGCTCTGATGTCACTCCAACTTGTGTGGCTCTGATGTCTCTCCAACTTGTGTGGCTCTGATGTCTCTCCAACTTGTGTGGCTCTGATGTCTCTCCAACTTGTGTGGCTCTGATGTCTCTCCAACTTGTACAGCTCTGATGTCGCTCCAAACTTGTGTGGCTCGGATGTCTACTCCAACGTTGTACAGCTCTGAATGTCGCTCAAACTTGTGTGGCTCTGATGTATCTCCAACTTGTGTGGCTCTGATGTCTTTCCAACTTGTGTGGCTCTGATGTCTCTCCAACTTGTACAGCTCTGATAGTCGCTCCAACGTGTATAGCTCTGATGTCTCTCCAAACTTGTGTGGCTCTGATGTCTCTCCAACTTGTAAGGCTCTGATGTCGCTCCAACTTGTGTGGCTCTGATGTCGCCTCCAACTGTGTAGGCTCTGATGTCATTCCAACTTGTACGGCTCTGATGTCTCTCCAACTTGTGTGGCTCTGATGTCTCTCCAACTTGTGTGGCTCTGATGTCTCTCCAACGTGTACGGCCCTGATGTCACTCCAACTTGTGTGGCTCTGATGTCTCTCCAACTTGTATGGCTCTGATGTCTCTCCAACTTTTGTGGCTCTGATGTCTCTCCAACGTGTACCGCTCTGATGTCTCTCAAACGTGTGTGGCTCTGATGTCTCTCCAACGTGTACGGCCCTGATGTCTCTCCAACTTATGTGGCTCTGACGTCTCTCCAACTTGTGTGGCTCTGATGTCTCTCCAACTTGTGTGGCTCTGATGTCTCTCCAACTTGTGTGGCTCTGATGTCACTCCAACTTGTGTGGCTCCTGATGTCTCTCCAAATTGTGTGGCTCTGATTGTTCTCTCAACTTGTGTGGCTCTGATGTCTCTCCAACTTGTGTGGCTCTGATGTCATCTCCAACGTGTACAGCTCTGATGTCGCTCCAACTTGTACAGCTCTGATGTCACTCCAACTTGTAAGGCTCTGATGTCACTCCAACTTGTAAGGCTCTGATGTCACTCCAACTTGTAAGGCTCTGATGTAACTCCAACTTGTAAGGCTCTGATGTCTCTCCAACTTGTACGGCTCTGATGTCACTCCAACTTGTGTACACTCTATGTCACTCCAACTTGTGGCTCTGATGTCTCTCCAACTTGTACAGCTCTGATGTCACTCCAACTTGTGTGGCTCTGATGTCTCTCCAACTTGTAACAGCTATGATGTCACTCCAACTTGTGTGGCTCTGATGTCACTCCAACTTGTAACAGCTCTGATGTCTCTCCAACTTGTGTGTCTCTGATGTCTCTCCAACTTGTGTGTCTCTGATGTCTCTCCAATTTGAGTGGCTCTGATGTCTCTCCAACGTGTACCGCTCTGATGTCCCTCCAACTTGTGTGGCTCTGATGTCTCTCCAACTTGTGTGGCTCTGATGTTCTCTCAACTTGTGTGGCTTCTGAGCTCTCCAACTTGTGTGGCTCTGATGTCTATCCAAACTTTACAGCTCTGATGTCACTCCAACTTGTGTGGCGCTGATGTCTCTCCAACTTGTACAGCTCTGATGTACACTCCAACTTGTGGGCTCTCTGATGTCTCTCCAACTTGTACAGCTCTGATGTCGCTCCAACTTGTACAGCTCTGATGTCTCTCCAATTTGTGTGGCTCTGATGTCTCTCCAACTTGTACAGCTCTGATGTCACTCCAACTTGTGTGGCTCTGATGTCGCTCCAACTTGTGTGGCTCTGATGTCATTCCAACTTGTACGGCTCTGATGTCTCTCCAACTTGTGTGGCTCTGATGTCTCTCCAACTTGTACAGCTCTGATGTCGCTCCAACTTGTGTGGCTCTGATGTCGCTCCAACTTGTGTGGCTCTGATGTCGCTCCAACGTGTGTGGCTCTGATGTCATTCCAAATTGTATGGCTCTGATGTCTCTCCCAACTGTGTGGCTCTGAGTTCCTCTAACTGTACAGCTCTGATGTCCTCTCCAACTTGTAAGCTCTGATGTCTCTCCAACTTGTATGCTCTGATGTCACTCCAACTTGTGTGGCTCTGATGTCTCTCCAACTTGTGTGGCTCTGATGTCTCTCCAACTTGTTGTGGCTCGGATGTCTCTCCAACTTGTGTGGCTTGATGTCTCTCCAACTTGTAGAGCTTGATGTCTCTCCAAATTGTGTGGCTCTGATGTCTCTCCAACGTTGTACAGCTCTGATGTCTCTCCAACTTGTGTGTCTCTGATGTCTCTCCAACTTGTGTGTCTCTGATGTCTCTCCAATTTGAGTGGCTCTGATGTCTCTCCAACGTGTACCGCTCTGATGTCCCTCCAACTTGTGTGGCTCTGATGTCTCTCCAACTTGTGTGGCTCTGATTGTCTCCTCCAACTTTGTGGGCTCTGATGTCCTCTCCAACGTGTGTGGCTCTGATGTCTCTCCAACTTGTACAGCTCTAATGTCGCTCCAACTTGTGTGGCTCTGATAGTCTCTCCAACTGTGTGGCTCTGATGTCTCTCCAACTTGTGTGGCTCTGATGTCTCTCCAACTTGTACAGCTCTGATGTCGCTCCAAATTGTGTGGCTCTGTTGTCTCTCCAACTTGTGTGGCTCTGATGTCTCTCCAACTTGTGTGGCTCTGATGTATCTCCAACTTGTACAGCTCTGATGTCACTCCAACTTGTACAGCTCTGATGTCTCTCCAACTTGTGTGGCTCTGATGTCTCTCCAACTTGTACAGCTCTGATGTCGCTCCAACTTGTGTGGCTCTGATGTCGGCTCCAACTTGTGTGGCTCTGATGTCATTCCAACTTGTACGGCTCTGATGTCTCTCCAACTTGTGTGGCTCTGATGTCTCTCCAACTGTGTGCTCTGATGTCTCTCTCCACGTGTACGGCACCTGATGTCACTCCAACTTGTGTGGCTCTGATGTCTCTCCAACTTGTATGGCTCTGATGGTCTCCTCCAACTTTTGTGGCTCTGATGTCTCTCCAGCGTGTACCGCTCTGCATGTCTTCTCCAACGTGGTACGGCCCTGATGTTCGCTCTCCAACTTATGTGGCTCTGACGTCCTCTTCCAACTTGTGTGGCTCTGATGTCCATCGTCCAACTTGTGTGGCTCTGATGTCTCTCCAAACTGTGTGTGGCTTCTGATGTCACTCCAACTTGTGTGGCTCTGATGTCTCTCCAACTTGTGTGGCTCTGATGTCTCTCCAACTTGTGTGGCTCTGATGTCTCTCCAACTTGTGTGGCTCTGATGTCACTCCAACTTGTACAGCTCTGATGTCGCTCCAACTTGTACAGCTCTGATGTCACTCCAACTTGTAAGGCTCTGATGTCACTCCAACTTGTAAGGCTCTGATGTCACTCCAACTTGTAAGGCTCTGATGTGACTCCAACTTGTAAGGCTCTGATGTCTCTCCAACTTGTATGGCTCTGATGTCACTCCAACTTGTGTGGCTCTGATGTCTCTCCAACTTGTGTGGCTCTGATGTCTCTCCAACTTGTGTGGCTCTGATGTCTCTCCAACTTGTTGTGGCTCTGATGTCTCTCCAACTTGTAGAGCTCTGATGTCTCTCCAACTTGTGTGGCTCTGATGTCTCTCCGACGTGTACAGCTCTGATGTCTCTCCAACTTCGTGTCTCTGATGTCTCTCCAACGAGTGTGTTCTGATGTCTCTCCAATTTGAGTGGCTCTGATGTCTCGCAACGTTGTACCGCTCTGATGTCCCTCCAACTTGTGTGGCTCTGATGTCTCTCCAACTTGTGTGGCTCTGATGTCTCTCACTTGTTGTGGCTCTGATGTCTCTCCTCCAACTTGTGTGGCTCTGATGTCTCTCCAACTTGTTACAGCTCTGATGTCACTCCAACTTGTGTGGCTCTGATGTCTCTCCAACTTGTACAGCCTGATGTCGCTCCAACTTGTACAGCTCTGATTGTCTCTCCAATTGTGTGGCTCTTGATGTCTCTCAACTTGTACAGCTCTGATGTCACTCCAATTGTGGCTCTGATGTCGCTCCAACTTGTGTGGCTCTGATGTCATCCAACTTGTACGGCTCTGATGTCTCTCCAACTTGTGTGGCTCTGATGTCCTCTCCACTTGTACAGCTCTGATGTCGCTCCAACTTGTGTGGCTCTGATGTCGCTCCAACTTGTGTGGCTCTGATGTCGCTCCAACGTGTGTGGCTCTGATGTCATTCCAAATTGTATGGCTCTGATGTCTCTCCAACTTGTGTGGCTCTGATGTCTCTCCAACTTGTGTGGCTCTGATGTCTCTCCAACTTGTGTGGCTCTGATGTCTCTCTAACTTGTACAGCTCTGATGTCTCTCCAACTTGTACAGCTCTGATGTCGCTCCAACTTGTACGGCTTTGATGTCGCTCCAACTTGTGTGGCTCTGATGTCGCTCCAACTTGTGTGGCTCTGATGTCTCTCTAACTTGTACAGCTCTGATGTCGCTCCAACTTGTACGGCTCTGATGTCTCTCCAACTTGTACAGCTCTGATGTCACCCCAACTTGTACAGCTCTGATGTCGCTCCAACTTGTACGGCTCTGATGTCTCTCCAACTTGTGTGGCTCTGATGTCTCTCCAACTTGTACAGCTCTGATGTCTCTCCAACTTGTACAGCTCTGATGTCGCTCCAACTTGTACGGCTCTGATGTCTCTCCAACTTGTGTGGCTCTGATGTCTCTCCAACTTGTACAGCTCTGATGTCTCTCCAACTTGTACAGCTCTGATGTCTCTCCAACTTGTACAACTCTGATGTCTCTCCAACTTGTACAGCTCTGATGTCTCTCCAACTTGTACAGCTGTGATGTCGCTCCAACTTGAGTGGCTCTGATGTCACTCCAACTTGTACAGCTCTGTTGTCTCTCCAACTTCTGTGGCTCTGATGTCTCTCCAACTTGTACAGCTCTGATGTCTCTCAACTTGTGTGTGGCTCTGAGTTCACTCCAAATTGTGTGGCTCTGATGTCATTCAACTTTGTGTGGCTCTGATGTCACTCCAACTGTAACAGCTCTGATGTCACTCCAACTTGTGTGGCTCTGATGTCACTCCAACTTGTGTGGCTCTGATGTCACTCCAACTTGTACAGCTCTGATGTCACTCTAAGTTGTACAGCTCTGATGTCACTCCAACTTGTAGAGCTCTGATGTCTCTCCAACTTGGAACAGCTCTATGTCTCTCCAACTTGTACAGCTTGATGTCTCTCAACTTGTACAGCTCTGATGTCTCTCCAACTTGTGTGGCTCTGATGTCTCTCCAACTTGTTCAGCTCTGATGTCACTCCAACTTGTGTGGCTCTGATGTCGCTCCAACTTGTACAGCTCTGATTTCACTCCAACTTGTACAACTCTGATGTCTCTCCAACTTGTACAGCTCTGATGTCTCTCCAACTTGTACAGCTCTGATGTCTCTCCAACTTGTACGGCTCTGATGTCTCTCCAACTTGTACAGCTCTGATGTCTCTCCAACTTGTATGGCTCTGATGTCGCTCCAACTTGTACAGCTCTGATGTCTCTCCAACTTGTATGGCTCTGATGTTCTCTCAACTTGTGTGGCTCTGATGTCTCTCCAACTTGTGTGCTCTGATGCTCTCCAATTGTGTGGCTCTAATGTCTCTCCAACTTGTGTGGCTCTGATGTCTCTCCAACTTGTGTGGCTCTGATGTCTCTCCAACTTGTACAGCTCTGATGTCATTCCAACTTGTGTGGCTCTGATGTCTCTCCAACTTGTACAGCTCTGATGTCTCTCCAACTTGTGTGGCTCTGATGTCTCTCCAACTTTTACAGCTCTGATGTCTCTCCAACTTGTATGGCTCTGATGTCTCTCCAACATGTACAGCTCTGATGTCTCTCCAACATGTACAGCTCTGATGTCACTCCAACTTGTACAGCTCTGATGTCACTCCAACTTGTGTGGCTCTGATGTCACTCCAACATGTACAGCTCTGATGTCTCTCCAACATGTACAGCTCTGATGTCACTCCAACTTGTACAGCTCTGATGTCACTCCAACTTGTACAGCTCTGATGTCACTCCAACTCGTACAGCTCTGATGTCACTCCAACTTGTACAGCTCTGATGTATCTCCAACATGTACAGCTCTGATGTCTCTCCAACTTGTACAGCTCTGATGTCACTCCAACTTGTACAGCTCTGATGTATCTCCAACATGTACAGCTCTGATGTCACTCCAACTTGTACAGCTCTGATGTCACTCCAACTCGTACAGCTCTGATGTTACTCCAACTTGTACAGCTCTTATGTCACTCCTACTTGAACAGCTCTGATGTCACTCCAACTTGTAAGGCTCTGATGTCACTCCAACTTGTAAGGCTCTGATGTCACTCCAACTTGTAAGGCTCTGATGTCACTCCAACTTGTACAGTTCTGATGTCACTCCAACTTGTACAGCTCTGATGTCTCTCCAACTTGTACAGCTCTGATGTCTCTCAAACATTTACAGCTCTGATGTCACTCCAACATTTACAGCTCTGATGTCACTCCAACTTGTACAGCTCTGATGTCACTCCAACTTGTACAGCTCTGATGTCTCTCCAACTTGTACAGCTCTGATGTAACCCCAACTTGTACAGCTCTGATGTCACCCCAACTTGTACAGCTCTGATGTCTCTCAAACATTTACAGCTCTGATGTCACTCCAACATTTACAGCTCTGATGTCACTCCAACTTGTACAGCTCTGATGTCACTCCAACTTGTACAGCTCTGATGTCCTCTCCAACTTGTACAAGCTCTGATGTCACTCCAACTGTTACAGCTCTGATGTCTACAAACTTGTGTGGACTGATGGTCTCTCCAAGTTGTACAGCTCTGATGTCACTCCAACTTGTGTGGCTCTGATGTCTCTCCAACTTGTGTGGCTCTGATGTCTCTCCAACTTGTGTGGCTCTAATGTCTCTCCAACTTGTGTGGCTCTGATGTCCTCTCCAACTGTACAGCTCTGATGTCACTCCAACTTGTGTGGCTCTGATGTCTCTCCAACTTGTACAGCTCTGATGTCACTCCAACTTGTGTGGCTCTGATGTCTCTCCAACTTGTACAGCTCTGATGTCACCCCAACTTGTACAGCTCTGATGACACTCCAACTTGTGTGGCTCTGATGTCTCTCCAACTTGTACAGCTCTGATGTCACCCCAACTTGTACAGCTCTGATGTCACTCCAACTTGTGTGGCTCTGATGTCACTCCAACTTGTACAGCTCTGATGTCACCTCAACTTGTACAGCTCTGATGTCACTCCAACTTGTGTGACTCTGATGTCTCTCCAACTTGTACAGCTCTGATGTCACCCCAATTGTACAGCTCTGATGTCACTCCAACTTGTACAGCTCTGTGTCACCCAAACTTGTACAGCTCTGATGTCACTCCAAACTTGTGTGGCTCTGATGTCACGCCAACTTGTACAGCTCTGATGTCACTCCAACTTGTACAGCTCTGATGTCACTCCAACTCGTACAGCTCTGATGTCACTCCAACTTGTACAGCTCTGATGTATCTCCAACATGTACAGCTCTGATGTCTCTCCAACTTGTACAGCTCTGATGTCACTCCAACTTGTACAGCTCTGATGTATCTCCAACTGTTACATCTCTGATGTCACTCCAACTTAGTACAGATCTGATGTCACTCCAACTCGTACAGCTCTGATGTCACTCCAAACTGTACAGCTCTTATGTCACTCCTACTTGAACAGCCTCTGATGTCGCTCCAACGGTACAGCTCTGATGTCACTCCAACTTGTAGGCTCTGATGTCTCTCCAACATTTACAGCCTCTGATGTCACCTCCAACTGTACAGCTATGATGTCCGCCTCCAACTTGTACAGCTCTGATGTCACTCCAACTTGTAAGGCTCTGATAGTCAGTTGGACAGCATGCACACGTGTAGTTATACGCATAGTCAGTGGGACAGCATGCACACGTGTAGTCTGACACTTGTTCAGCTGCACAGCTTGCACAAGTTTAGTTTGATGCATAGTCAGTTTGATAGCATGCACACGAGTAGTCTGACGCATAGTCAGTTGGACAGCATGCACACGTGTAGTTTGACACTTGGTCAGTTGGACAGCATGCACAATTGTAGTTTGACGCAAAGTCAGTTGGACAGCATGCAAACTTGTAGTCAGACGCATAATCAGTTGGACAGCATGCACACATGTAGTTTGACGCATAGTCAGTTGGACAGCATGCACACATGTTGTCTGACGCATAGTCAGTTGGACAGCATATACACTTGTAGTTTTACGCATATTAAGTTGGACAGCATGCAAACTTGTAGTCTGACGCATAGTCAGCTGGACAGCATGTACACGCTTAGTCTGACGCATAGTCATTTGGACAGCATGCACACATGTATTTTGACACTTGGTCAGTTGGACAGCATGCACACGTGTAATCTAACGCATAGTCAGTTAGACAGCACGCACACGTGTAGTCTGACGCATACTCATTTGGACAGCATGCACACGTGTAGTTTGACATGTGGTCAGTTTTGCAGCATGTACACATGTAGTTTGACACTTGGTCAATTGGACAGCATGCACACGTTGTAGTTTGACACTTGATCAGTTGGACAGCACGCACACGTGTAGTTTGACGCATAGTCAGTTGGACAGCATGCACACATTTAGTCTGACGCATAGTCAGTTGGACAGCATATACACATGTAGTTTGACACTTGGTCAGTTGGACAACATGCACACGTGTAGTTTGACGCATAGTCAGTTGGACAGCATGCAAACGTGTAGTTTGACGCATAGTCAGTTGGACAGCATGCACACGTATTGTCTGACGCATAGTTAGTTGGACAGCATGCAAACGTGTAGTTTGACACTTAGCCAGTTGGACAGCATGCACACGTGTAGTTTGACGCATAGTCAGTTGGACAGCATGCACACGTGTAGTCTGACGCATAGTCTTTTGGACAGCATGCACACGTGTAGTTTTACACTTGGTCATTTGGACAGCATGTACACTTGTAGTTTGACACTTGGTCAGTTGGACAGCATGCACACTTGTAGTTTGACACTTGGTCAGTTGGACAGCATGCACACTTGTAGTTTGACGCATAGTTAGTTGGACAGCATGCAGACTTGTAGTTAGACGCATAGTCAGTTGGACAGCATTCACACGTATAGTTTGACGCATAGTCAGTGGGACAGCATGCACACGTTTAGTCTGACGCATAGTCAGTTGGACAAACATGCAACGTGTAGTTTGACGCATAGTCAGTTGAATAGCATGCACACGTGTAGTTTAACACTTCTTCAGTTTGACAGCGTGCACACTTGTAGGTTGACACTTGGTCAGTTGGACAGCATGCACACGTGTAGTTTGACGCATATTCAGTTGGACAGCATGCAAACATGTAGTTAGACGCATAGTCAGTTGGACAGCATGCACATGTGTAGTTTGACGCATAGTCAGTTGGACAGCATACACACGTGTAATCTGAAGCATAGTCAGTTGGAAAGCATATACACATGTAGTTTGACACTTGGTCAGTTGGAAAGCATGCACACGTGTATTTTGACACTGGTCAGTGGACAGCATGCACACGTGTAATCTGAAGCATAGTCAGTTGGACAGCAGCACACGTGTAGTCTGACACATACTCATTTGGATAGCATGCACACGTGTAGTTTGACATTTGGTCAGTTGGACAGCATGTACACATGTAGTTTGACACTTGGTTAATTGGACAGCATGCACACGTGTAGTTTGACACTTGATCAGTTGGACAGCACGCACACGTGTAGTTTGACGCATAGTCATTTGGACAGCATGCACACATGTAGTCTGACGCATAGTCAGTTGGACAGCATATACACTTGTAGTTTGACACTTGGTCAGTTGGACAGCATGTACACGTGTAGTCTGACACTTGGTCACTTGGACAGCATGCACACTTGTAGTTTGACTCTTGGTCAGTTGGACAGCATGCACACGTGTAGTTTGACGCATATCCAGTTGGACAGCATGCAAATTTGTAGTTAGACGCATAGTCAGTTGGACAGCATGCACACGTGTAGTTTGACGCATAGTCAGTTGGACAGAATGCACACGTGTATTCTGACGCATAGTCAGTTGGACAGCATGCACAAGTGTAGTTATACGCATAGTCAGTTGGATAGCATGCACACGTGTAGTCTGACACTTGTTCAGCTGCACAGCTTGCACAAGTTTAGTTTGATGCATAGTCAGTTTGATAGCATGCACACGAGTAGTCTGACGCATAGTCAGTTGGACATCATGCACACGTGTAGTTTGACACTTGGTCAGTTGGACAGCATGCACAATTGTAGTTTGACGCAAAGTCAGTTGGACAGCATGCAAACTTGTAGTCAGACGCATAATCAGTTGGACAGCATGCACACGTGTAGTTTTACGCATATTAAGTTGGACAGCATGCAAACTTGTAGTCTGACGCATAGTCAGCTGGACAGCATGTACACGTTTAGTCTGACGCATAGTCATTTGGACAGCATGCACACATGTATTTTGACACTTGGTCATTTGGACAGCATGCACACGTGTAATCTGACGCATAGTCAGTTAGACAGCATGCACACGTGTAGTCTGACGCATACTCATTTGGACAGCATGCACACGTGTAGTTTGACATGTGGTCAGTTTTGCAGCATGTACACATGTAGTTTGACACTTGGTCAATTGGACAGCATGCACACGTGTAGTTTGACACTTGATCAGTTGGACAGCACGCACACGTGTAGCTTGACGCATAGTCAGTTGGACAGCATGCACACATTTAGTCTGACGCATAGTCAGTTGGACAGCATATAACACATGTAGTTGACACTTGGTCAGTTGGACAACATGCACACGTGTAGTTTGACGCATAGTCAGTTGGACAGCAGGGACACGTATTGGTCTGACGCATAGTTAGTTGGACAGCATGCAAACGTGTAGTTTGACACTTAGCCAGTTGGACAGCATGCACAGTTGTAGTTTGGGCGCATAGTCAGTTGGACAGCATGCACACGTGTAGTCTGACGCATAGTCTTTTGGACAGCATGCAACGTGTAGTTTGACACTTGGTCATTTGGACAGCATGTACACTTTTAGTTTGACAAGTGGTCAGTTGGACAGCATGCACACTTGTAGTTTGACGCTAGTCAGTTTGGGCAGCATGCAGACTTGTAGTTAGGACGCATAGTCAGTTGGACAGCATTCACACGTATAGTTTGACCCCATAGTCAGTTGGAAAACATGCACACGTGTAGTCTGAGCAAATCAGTTGGACAGCATGCAACGTGTAGTTTGACGCATAGTCAGTTTAATAGCATGCACACGTGTAGTTTAACACTTCTTCAGTTTGACAGCGTGCACACTTGTAGGTTGGGCACTTGGTCAGTTGGACAGCATGCACACGTGTAGTTTGACGCATATTCAGTTGGACAGCATGCAAACATGTAGTTAGACGCATAGTCAGTTGGACAGCATGCACATGTGTAGTTTGACGCATAGTCAGTTGGACAGAATGCACACGTGTATTATGACGCATAGTCAGTTGGACAGCATGCACACGTGTAGTCTGTCACTTGTTCAGCTGCACAGCTTTGCACAAGTTTAGTTTGACGCATAGTCAGTTGGATAGCATGCACACGTGTAGTCTGACGCATAGTCAGTTGGACAGCATGCACACGTGTAGTTTGACACTTGGTCAGTTGGACAGCATGCACAATTGTAGTTTGACGCAAAGTCAGTTGGACAGCATGCAAACTTGTAGTCAGACGCATAATCAGTTGGACAGCATGCACACGTGTAGTTTGACGCATAGTCAGTTGGACAGCATGCACACATGTTGTCTGACGCATAGTCAGTTGGACAGCATGTACACTTGTAGTTTTACGCATATTAAGTTGGACAGCATGCAAACTTGTAGTCTGACGCATAGTCAGCTGGACAGCATGTACACGCTTAGTCTGACGCATAGTCATTTGGACAGCATGCACACATGTATTTTGACACTTGGTCAGTTGGACAGCATGCACACGTGTAATCTAACGCATAGTCAGTTAGACAGCATGCACACGTGTAGTCTGACGCATACTCATTTGGACAGCATGCACACGTGTAGTTTGACATGTGGTCAGTTTTGCAGCATGTACACATGTAGTTTGACACTTGGTCAATTGGACAGCATGCACACGTGTAGTTTGACACTTGATCAGTTGGACAGCACGCACACGTGTAGCTTGACGCATAGTCAGTTGGACAGCATGCACACATTTAGTCTGACGCATAGTCAGTTGGACAGCATATACACATGTAGTTTGACACTTGGTCAGTTGGACAACATGCACACGTGTAGTTTGACGCATAGTCAGTTGGACAGCATGCACACGTGTAGTTTGACGCATAGTCAGTTGGACAGCATGCACACGTATTGTCTGACGCATAGTTAGTTGGACAGCATGCAAACGTGTAGTTTGACACTTAGCCAGTTGGACAGCATGCACACGTGTAGTTTGACGCATAGTCAGTTGGACAGCATGCACACGTGTAGTCTGACGCATAGTCTTTTGGACAGCATGCACACGTGTAGTTTGACACTTGGTCATTTGGACAGCATGTACACTTGTAGTTTGACACTTGGTCAGTTGGACAGCATGCACACTTGTAGTTTGACACTTGGTCAGTTGGACAGCATGCACACTTGTAGTTTGACGCATAGTTAGTTGGACAGCATGCAGACTTGTAGTTAGACGCATAGTCAGTTGGACAGCATTCACACGTATAGTTTGACGCATAGTCAGTTGGACAGCATGCACACGTGTAGTCTGACGCATAGTCAGTTGGACAACATGCAACGTGTAGTTTGACGCATAGTCAGTTGAATAGCATGCACACGTGTAGTTTAACACTTCTTCAGTTTGACAGCGTGCACACTTGTAGGTTGACACTTGGTCAGTTGGACAGCATGCACACGTGTAGTTTGACGCATATTCAGTTGGACAGCATGCAAACATGTAGTTAGACGCATAGTCAGTTGGACAGCATGCACATGTGTAGTTTGACGCATAGTCAGTTGGACAGCATACACACGTGTAATCTGAAGCATAGTCAGTTGGAAAGCATATAAACATGTAGTTTGACACTTGGTCAGTTGGAAAGCATGCACACGTGTATTTTGACACTTGGTCAGTTGGACAGCATGCACACGTGTAATCTGAAGCATAGTCAGTTGGACAGCATGCACACGTGTAGTCTGACACATACTCATTTAGATAGCATGCACACGTGTAGTTTGACATTTGGTCAGTTGGACAGCATGTACACATGTAGTTTTACACTGTTAATTGGACAGCATGCACACGTGTAGTTTGACACTTGATCAGTTGGACAGCACGCACACGTGTAGTTTGACGCATAGTCATTTGGACAGCATGCACACATGTAGTCTGACGCATAGTCAGTTGGACAGCATATACACTTGTAGTTTGACACTTGGTCAGTTGGACAGCATGTACACGTGTAGTCTGACACTTGGTCACTTGGACAGCATGCACACTTGTAGTTTGACTCTTGGGGCAGTTGGACAGCATGCACACGGTTTGTTTGACGCATATCCAGTTGGACAGCATGCAAATTTGTAGTTAGACGCATAGTCAGTTGGACAGCACCCCCCGTGTAGTTTGACGCATAGTCAGTTGGACAGAAAGCACACGTGTATTCTGACGCATAGTCAGTTGGACAGCATGCACAAGTTAGTTATACGCATAGTGTTGGATAGTGCACACGTGTAGTCTGAACCTTTTCAGCTGCACAGTTGCACAAGTTTAGTTTGATGATAGTCAGTTTGATAGCATGCACACGAGTAGTCTGGCATAGTCAGTTGGACAGCATGCACAAAGTGTAGTTGACACTTGGTCAGTGGACAGCATGCAAATTGTAGTTTGACGCAAAGTCAGTTGGACAGCATGCAAACTTGTAGTCAGGACGCATAATCAGTTGGCAGCAGCACACGTGTAGTTTTACGCATATTAAGTTGGACAGCATGCAAACTTGTAGTCTGACGCATAGTCAGCTGGACAGCATGTACACGTTTAGTCTGACGCATAGTCATTTTGGGCAGATGCACACATGTATTTTGACACTTGGTCAGTTGGACAGCATGCACACGTGTAATCTGACGCATAGTCAGTTAGACAGCATGCACACGTGTAGTCTGACGCATACTCATTTGGACAGCATGCACACGTGTAGTTTGACATGTGGTCAGTTTTGCAGCATGTACACATGTAGTTTGACACTTGGTCAATTGGACAGCATGCACACGTTTAGTTTGACACTTGATCAGTTGGACAGCACGCACACGTGTAGTTTGACGCATAGTCAGTTGGACAGCATGCACACATTTAGTCTGACGCATAGTCAGTTGGACAGCATATACACATGTAGTTTGACCCTTTGGGCAGTTGGACAAACATGCACACGTGTAGTTTGACGCATAGTCAGTTGGACAGCATGCACACGTATTGTCTGACGCATAGTTAGTTGGACAGCATGCAAACGTGTAGTTTGACACTTAGCCAGTTGGACAGCATGCACACGTGTAGTTTGACGCATAGTCAGTTGGACAGCATGCACACGTGTAGTCTGACGCATAGTCTTTTGGACAGCATGCACACGTGTAGTTTGACACTTGGTCATTTGGACAGCATGTACACTTGTAGTTTGACACGTGGTCAGTTGGACAGCATGCACACTTGTAGTTTGACGCATAGTCAGTTGGACAGCATGCAGACTTGTAGTTAGACGCATAGTCAGTTGGACAGCATTCACACGTATAGTTTGACGCATAGTCAGTTGGAAAGCATGCACACGTGTAGTCTGACGCATAGTCAGTTGGACAGCATGCAACGTGTAGTTTGACGCATAGTCAGTTGAATAGCATGCACACGTGTAGTTTAACACTTCTTCAGTTTGACAGCGTGCACACTTGTAGGTTGACACTTGGTCAGTTGGACAGCATGCACACGTGTAGTTTGACGCATATTCAGTTGGACAGCATGCAAACATGTAGTTAGACGCATAGTCAGTTGGACAGCATGCACATGTGTAGTTTGACGCATAGTCAGTTGGACAGAATGCACACGTGTATTATGACGCATAGTCAGTTGGGCGGCATGCACACGTGTAGTTTGACGCATAGTCAGTTGGACAGCATGCACACGTGTAGTCTGTCACTTGTTCAGCTGCACAGCTTTGCACAAGTTTAGTTTGACGCATAGTCAGTTGGATAGCATGCACACGTGTAGTCTGACGCATAGCCAGTGTAACGAAACGCGTTTATCTGTCCATAGTCGTCAGGATTCCGCACTATTTTGGGCGCGTCATCCGGGACTTTCCCAGCTATAAATAGAATGAGTGAAGCCGATGGAGGAATTACCGTCTAGAATCTTCTCGGAACACCTGAATTTGAGTGACCCGTGAGGCTGGGTATAGCACTACATTCTCGTGCAGAGAGATCTCGAAACTCTAGGCGGGAAATGACAGTTTCCCGAGAAGGTGTCTTTCCCCAAGAAGCACTAGCTCCTCGTGCGCATGAGTTGGCACGAGGGGGTGGGGGAAATGCGGCTAAACCATTCATTCACTTCATGACTCTCCTTGAGAATGGACGCAGGCCTGTTTTGAGCCATTTTGTGTTGCGTATCACCTCAACCATGTTTCGGCTGACTGTTATAGAAAGGAGGCTGATGAGCCCTTGAACAGTTCTGAAAACTGACTGGAGTCTGGTTCTGAACATTCAGGTACTTATTTGTTTAAGTCATTTAACTGTGTAATGGTTCACAAAACGCCATCGTTCTAACCTCATTACATATGCGGATGTCTTTGCTTTACTAATGAGCAAACCGATAGATAATGCTGCTGAAGGCTAAGTCGTGTGTTTGTTTACCAACGTGTGTTCGCGAATCAGCTGTTGGGAATGCAGGCATGCGATGTGGGCGATTTGGGTTTAAGATGTATTTACCATGTATCGCAAATTGTTGCATCTATTAGGTTGCTGTGTTAGAATAGAACCTAGTTAATAGTGCCTGATAGAAACCTAAATTTATGTCAGTCAGTTGCTGATGCAAGAAGAACTGTTAGATAACCAGGTAAGATGGTAGGTGGAGATTCAGACAAAATTGTGCTTAGTTACTAAGTAAAGAAATAACTTAGTTATTTGCCACCAGGAATGATGTAACTATTGTGTAGTGACTTAATAGTGAATTCATTGTGTGGGACACTGGAATTCTGTGAGAAGGTAAGTCTTCAGTGATGATATATATATATATATATATATATTATATATATATATATATATATATATATATATATATATGATGGGGCATAGTGTATATATATTAGGTCATGGCCTGTGATACTTCCTGGAGTAATTCCGAACGCCGAATAGGTCGACACGTGATAACTATGCGGACCGTCGTGATGTACCTTTGCGTTCTTGATTCTTATCTTGGCTATCCTGTTCTCTCATATTTGCACTGGTGCGAGTGAGTGCTGCTGTGCTTGAAGTATGGAAGGATGCAAGAGGGTCGTATGAGACACGGGGACAGATGGGGTATCGGGGATTTGAAAGCAAGTTATGAAAGTATGGTACTGGCAGACCAGGCCAGCTATGAAGTTTGGTCCAGGCCAAGGCTAATCCACTTGGAAGGGCAGAACTGGAACATAACCCTTGGAACATGTGGGGAACATCTATTCTCAAGAAGGCTTCTTGACTCTAAGGAAGAGTCTGGTAAGAAGAGTTTGCTACAGCGTGGGCAGGTGGTCCCACCCGCAAACAGGAATGTGTACATATTGGATGTGATCATGTATTATTTCTATATCCCGAGGGATGGTATATTGATCAGTATTATGTTTACTAAGGAATATTGATAATGTAAGGAACGAGTCCAGGGACTCTTTACCTTAAGGTTTAGTTCGATTAATGTTAGAACTATGATAACAGCTTACTATCACTAGTGACGTTAGCGACAACTGGTAGATGATTAGGGATAGGTGAGACCTACGATCAGACTCGTCATTCTGATTTCTTGCTCTGTTTGACGGGCTGTTCTTTAAGGCCAGCTGACATCCACGAACCCATGCTTTACTACTCTCCAGATAGAGATAATGCTTTAGTTATATGCATAGCTAAGTAGCATGACTGAGGGTAGAGTAGTCATTTGTAGAATGCATGTGGACTAATGTCTGGGCCAGTATACTCTCACCGGTCGCTCTTCCTTTTCAGGAGTTTGCCTGTGGAGGAACCAGTCAACTATACTTGTCGTGGGCGAGAAACCACTTCGTGTAACGCAGCGAAGGGTCACATTCTTTACTTATCACGCCAGACTCAACCACACCAGGTGCCCAGGGTGATTCATCATGCGTGAAGGTTTGCATCCAGTGATTCAGGTGCCCTGAAGGTGCATGTGTGGGACATGATGGTTTGTGTTGCTTTTCTGAGTTAAAAGATACTTTATTTCAGTGAGGAGATGTTCAGCTACCTGACTAATCATGCTCAATTATACGAGACACCAGACGAGATCCGTCTTGTGAGGTTCCCCCTAAACGGGGAAACAAATGCTTCATAAACTGGGACTGTTCCTACGACAGCTTTAGGGGCAGGTCATGATGAGACCTACACCAGCTACCGTATAAGAAACTACTTACCAGTATTATGAGTACCGGACAACTAATCCTTGTCCAAACTGAACAATGCTATCTCCAGATGAAATAGAAGTGTTCTCCAAATGGTGACTTTGTTTAGAAACTGAACTGTGTTTTCTCTTAGGACTTTAGGTCGGATCAGCAGAACGATCTGATTACCCAACCCAAGGGTAAGATCTTGAGACTTTGGTACTATTAAATTGATCATTGACTTATTCGACAACCAGTGTTACTGTGTTATGAGTGCGGGACCATTGAATTGGTCAATTGACTTATTATCCCCCCACGGATAATGTACAACTGAGGGACCATTAGATTGCTCAATAGCTACAGCATGCACACGTGTAGTCTGTCACTTGTTCAGCTGCACAGCTTTGCACAAGTTTAGTTTGACGCATAGTCAGTTGGATAGCATGCACACGTGTAGTCTGACGCATAGTCAGTTGGACAGCATGCACACGTGTAGTTTGACACTTGGTCAGTTGGACAGCATGCACACTTGTAGTTTGACGCAAAGTCAGTTGGACAGCATGCAAACTTGTAGTTAGACGCATAGTCAGTTGAACAGCATGCACAAGTGTAGTTTGACGCATAGTCAGTTAGACAGCATGCACGCGTGTAGTCTGACGCATAGTCAGTTGGACAGCATGCACACGTGTAGACTGACGCATATTCAGTTGGAAAGCATGCACACGTGTAGTCTGACGCATAGTCATTTGGACAGCATGCACACGTGTATTGTGACACTTGGTCAGTTGGACAGAATGCACACGTGTAATCTGACCAATAGTCAGTTGGACAGCATGCACACGTGTAGTCTGACGCATACTCATTTGGATAGCATGCACAAGTGTAGTTTGACATTTGGTCAGTTGGACAGCATGTACACATGTAGTTTGACACTTGGTCAATTGGACAGCATGCACACGTGTAGTTTGACACTTGATCAGTTCGACAGCACGCACACGTGTAGTTTGACGCATAGTCAGTTGGACAGCATGCACACATGTAGTCTGACGCATAGTCAGTTGGACAGCATATACACATGTAATTGGACACTTGGTCAGGTGGACAGCATGCACACGTGTAGTTTGACGCATAGTCAGTTGGACAGCATGCACACGTGTAGTTTGACGCATAGTCGGTTGGACAGCATGCACACGTATTGTCTGACGCATAGTCAGCTGGACAGCATGCACACGTGTAGTTTGACACTTAGTCAGTTGGACAGCATGCACACGTGTAGTTTGACACTTAGTCAGTTGGACAGCATGTACACGTGTAGTTTGACGCATAGTCAGTTGGACAGTATGCACACGTGTAGTCTGACGCATAATCATTTGGACAGCATGCACACGTGTAGTTTGACGCATAGTCAGTTGGACAGCATGCACACGTGTAGTCTGACGCATAGTCATTTGGACAGCATGCACACGTGTAATTTGACACTTGGTCAGTTGGACAACATGCACACGTGTAGTTTGACACTTGGTCAGTTCGACAACATGCACACGTATAGTTTGACACTTGGTCAGTTGGACAGCAAGCACACGTGTAGTTTGACGCATAGTCAGTTGGACAGCATGTACACGTGTAGTTTGACGCATAGTCAGTTGGACAATACGCACACTTGTAGTTTGAGCACTTGGTCAATTGGACAGCATGCACACGTGTAGTTTGACACTTGGTCAGTTGGACAGCATGTACACATGTAGTTTGACACTTGGTCAGTTGGACAGGCATGTACACATTTAGTTTGACACTTGGTCAATTGGACAGCATGCACACGTGTAGTTTGAAACTTGTTCAGTTGGAAAGCATGCACACGTTTAGTCTGACGCATAGTCAGTTGGATAGCATGTACACGTGTAGTTTGACGCATAGTCAGTTGGACAGCATGTACACATATATTTTGACACTTGGTCAATTGGACAGCATGCACACGTGTAGTTTGACTCTTGGTCAGTTGGACAGCATGCACACGTGTAGTTTGACGCATAGTCAGTTGGACAGCATGCACACGTGTAGTCTGACGCATAGTCAGTTGGACAGCATGTGCACATGTAGTTTGACACTTTGTCACTTGGAAAGAATGCACACGTGTAGTTTGACACTTGGTCAGTTGGACAGCATGCACACGTGTAGTTGGACGCATAGTCAGTTGGACAGCCTGTACACGTGTAGTATGACGCATAGTCAGTTGGACAACATGCACACTTGTAGTTTGACACTTGGTTAGTTGGACAGCATGTACACATGTAGTTTGACACTTGGTCAGTTGGACAGCAGGTACACATGTATTTTGACACTTGGTCAATTGGACAGCATGTACACGTGTAATTTGACACTTGATCAGTTGGACAGCATGCACACGTGTAGTTTGACACTCTGCCAGTTGGACAGCATGCAGACGTGTAGTTTGACACTTGGTTAGTTGGACAGCATGCACACGTGTACTCTGACGCATAGTCGTTTGGACAGCATGCATACGTGTAGTCGGACGCATAGTCATTTGGACAGCATGAACACATGTAGTTTGACACTTGGTCAGTTTGATAGCGTGTACACGTGTAGTTTGACGCATATTCAGTTTTACAGCATGCACACTTTTAGATTGACACTTGGTCAATTGGACAGCATGTACACATATAGTTTTACACTTGGTCAGTTGGACAGCATGTACACATGTATTTTGACGCATAGTCAGTTGGACAGCATGTACATGTGTGGTTTGATACTTGATCAGTTGGACAGCATGTACACATGTAGTTTGACACTTGGTCAGTTGGACAGCGTGTACACATTCAGTTTGACACTTGGTCAGTTGGACAGCATGTACACATGTAGTTTGACACTTGGTCAATTGGACAGCATGCACACGTGTAGTTTGACACTTGGTCAGTTGGACAGCATGCACACATGTAGTTTGACACTTGGTCAGTTGGACAGCATGCACACGTGTAGTTTGACACTTGGTCAATTGGACATCATGCACACGTTTAGTTTAACACTTGGTCAGTTGGAAAGCATGCACACGTGTAGTTTGACACTTGGTCAGTTGGACAGCATGCACACGTGTACTTTAGCACTTGGTCAGTTGGACAGCATGCACATCTGTAGTTTGACGCATAGTCAGTTTTACAGCATGCACACTTGTAGATTGACACTTGGTCAATTGGACAGCATGTACACATGTAGTTTTACACTTGGTCAGTTGGACAGCATGCACACGTGTAATTTGACACTTGGTCAGTTGGGCAGCATGCACACGTGTAGTTTGACGCATAGTCAATTTGACAGCATGTACACGTGTAGTTTGACGCATAGTCAGTTTGACAGCATGTACACGTGTGGTTTGTCACTTGGTCAGTTGGACAGCATGTACACATGTAGTTTGACACTTGGTCAGTTGGACAGCATGTACACATGTAGTTTGACACTTGGTCAGTTGGACAGCGTGTACACATTTAGTTTGACACTTGGTCAGTTGGACAGCATGCACACGAGTAGTTTGACAATTTTTCAATTGAACATCATGCACACGTTTAGTTTGACACTTGGTCAGTTGGACAGCATGCACACGTGTAGTTTGACACTTGGTCAGTTGGAAAGCATGCACACGTGTAGTTTGACACTTGGTCAGTTGGACATCATGCACACGTGTACTTTGGCAACTGGTCAGTTGGACAGCATGCACACTTGTAGTTTGACGCATATTCAGTTGGACAGCATGCACACGTGTAGTCTGACACTTAGTCAGTTGGACAGCATGCACACGTGTCGTTTGACACTTGGTCAGTTGGATACCATGCACACGTGTAGTTTGACGCATATTCAGTTGGACAGCATGCACACGTGTAGTTTGACGCATATTCAGTTGGACAGCATGCACACGTGTAGTTTGACACTTGGTCAGTTGGACAGCATGCACACGTGTAGTTTGACACTTGGTCAGTTGGACAGCATGCACACGTGTAGTTTGACACTTGGTCAGTTGGACAGCATGCACACGTGTAGTTTGACACTTGGTCAGTGGGACAGCATGCTCACGTGTACTTTGACACTTTGTCAGTTGGACAGCATGCACTCGTGTACTTTGACACTTGATCAGTTGGACAGCATGCACACGTGTACTTTGACGCATATTCAGTTGGACAGCATGCACACGTGTAGTTTGACGCATATTCAGTTGGACAGCATGCACACGTGTAGTTTGACGCATATTCAGTTGGACAGCATGCACTCGTGTACTTTGACACTTGGTCAGTTGGACAGCATGCACACGTGTAGTTTGACGCATATTCAGTTGGACAGCATGCACACGTTTACTTTGAAGCATATTCTGTTGGACAGCATGCACACGTGTAGTTTGACGCATATTCAGTTGGACAGCATGCACACGTGTAGTTTGACGCATATTCAGTTGGACAGCATGTGTAGCAGAATGTGAATGTGGGTATTAGGTGGGAAAAGGCTACAGCACGCTTGAGCATCGGGATGGAATGGGAAGAAAGATGCTCAAGTCGTGACGTGGTTTGTTGTTAAGGATCAGTAAACATCTAGGCCTAGAAGCGAGAAGACGCCATGTTGTAAGAAGATTGATCAAGCTGTCATCTATGTGCAATAAAGATAATTTGTATTCGCCCAAGACGTGTTAGTCCTCTATACGTCACACCGTTATAGAGGATGAATTGGCGCCGATGCCAGGATCCTTGCTTGGACTGTCGCGGTAAATAGACCTATTATTTACTTCAAACAACTGAATTTAAGAAGCCCTTTGACGACGATGGAAAGACGTAATATATTTTAGGGGAGACACAGCGACTAAAAGCCTGGCCAGAGGTAGTTGTTGTGATTTCCCAGAAGAAGAAAAGAAAAAAAAAAAAGAGGCAAAGCTGAAGGTCATCTTTTTGGATCAACGTCATGGATGGTCAGCTTCTTTTTGTATGATGAGCGCCACAAAAAATTGCTCCACGCTATACTGGACGATCAACGAACGTTGCCAAATTTTATCTTTGCTCGTTTCCATAATGTTGACGCCGCTACTCTGGGTGTGCTGATTTGGACTGAAGCTCCTTGTCAAGTTCGGCTGAAGTACTGTTTTTTTGATCGCCGTCGTCCAGTGATGGTTTTGATCGCCGTCGTCCAGTGATGGTTTTGATCGCCATAGCCCAGTAACGAGCCACGTCATTGTTACACAGTCCGCTTCGTCAAATTTTGCTGGCCTTGGTCATTGTTATACAGCTGCTTGTCAAGTTCTGCTAGCCAAATCATTGTTACACAGTCCGCTTCGTCAAATTTTGTTGGCCAGGTCATTACAATCGAGCCGTTGTCAAGTCATCTCCGGACTCCGTTGTGTGAGAGAGCCGCTTTGTCAAATCAGTCAGCCGCTGCTCTATACTGTCGGTTGTTTTGAGAAGCTGACTATCGTTCATTGCTGATTTCAGAGGGCTGGCCAGTGCTGTCCTCTGATCACAATCGTTCCTTGCTGTGTTTCAAGAGCCCGTCCCTGGGTGGCTGATACGTTCAATCGTTCTTCACTGTTTTATTGACGTCGTTGTTGTTCCTGAGGAGCTTATCGAGCCCAGTCGAGCCTATCGAGCCCAGTCGAGCGTTTTTGATCCTTACGGAGTACTGAAGCCGCTTTGTCGATCCTGGTTCAAGTACTCGAGTCCCAGATACCGTGCTTCTCAGTCTCGGCATACAAGGGAATAGACGTCAAGGACTTCATTTTCGATTGGAAAATTTAGTTCAACAAGAAAAGGGGTAATATAAATAAATTTTTCTATTAGATAGAAAATTATTGAGTTTCAGGAGGAAGATAACATCAATTGGTTAATTTAAGACTGTATATTAATAAGTATTGATTGTTTTTTTTTGCTTGAATAACTGTAAATATTTCAGCATGACAGAACAAGATTCATTGGCACAAGTTTTGACGGGGGTAGGAACAGCGGTAGGTAGACTTCATACGGTCATAAAACAACAGGGAATGGCAACTGAAATTGTTAAGTTTAGTGGACAGGCCAGAGAGTTTAAGAAATGGATAACTTCCATAGAGAAATATGCATATTTGGTGTCTGCATCAGATGAAGAGAAAATGAGACTTGCTTATCAGGCGGCAACAGAACCGGTTTCGGATCATATCCGAAGGAAATTAGAGGCTAGAGTAGATGAGACATGGGAACAGTTCAAAGACGACCTAGCACATAAGTACGCGGAAATAACGGATCCACAACATGCGTTTTCGGTGTTGAGACAGTCTAAACAAAACACTGGAGAGACTGTACAGTTGTTCAGCGATAGGTTGATTAACCTGGCTGAAGAAGCATTCTTAGGACAGAATGTACGAGGAGAGGAGGTGGAGAGGATGTTAGTCGGGATTTTTGTAGATGGCATAAAATCCGATGGATTGAAATTTAAGCTGATGAGAGAAAACCCCGAGAGGTTATCACAAGCTGTAGATATTGCGGTACAAGAAGAAAATTTGAGACGTAGATTTAGATTGAGAACAGGACGAGAAATAGGAACTAGTCGAGAAGACAGGATTGAGGAGCCTATGGAGATAGGACAAACAAGGTTCGGATGGAATAGAAGAGGAGGTATACAGATATTACAAGGTAGTAATAGAAGTGCTTATGATGAAAGAAGACAAATGAGGTATCCTACAAGTGAGACAGTAGGTAAAACGAACAACACAAATATAGTCTGTTGGTTTTGTGGTCAACGCGGACATGTTTCTCGTTTTTGTGATAACAGGCGTATCCAGTCGAATACACAACGTAGAAATGGCAATAGCAGGTTGAATAGGAATGTTGAAGATAGACACAGAAATTGTACAGGTACAAGAATACAGGAAAACCGGCGCCCTACCTATTAAATAGGACCTGTAGTAGGAGGGAAAATAATAAGGTCCCAAGGTTTAAAGAATATGTTAATAACAGGCATAGTAGGACGAGTAGAGAATACTTTCAACTAGATGAAATCAAACAGTTTACAGAAAATAAAACAGATCATAGCTCATGTATAATAGAAATAGGAAAATATAGAGTTCGTACATTAATTGATTCAGGAGCTCAGGTTAGTGTAATTAAAGAAAGCTTTTTATATAAAATAATGAGGAATAGTAGAATATTTAAGAGTCATAATAATCTTCACTCTGTTACAGGACAGAATTTACAAGTAATTAGACAGACAATGATCAATTTTAAATTAGGGGGGATCAACGTAAGACATCTTTTTCATGTAGTGAAAGATGTAAATAGAAACATGCTTATAGGAAGAGATTTTTTAATAAAAAACGGAGTAAGACTTCTCTTTGATTTACACAAATTAAAATTCAAGGACGTGTATGTAGATATGGAAGAAGACATGCATATATCGGCACTAGTTAGAATTAAAATGTTCACGACGTTAAAACCACAGTCGGTTAATTTGATACAAGCGAAGATAAAGACAAACCCATATTATATGGCAGGACACACAGTTAGAATCACTGAATTGCAAAAGGAAGTTATTGATGAGCCTGGTCTTGAAGTTCCGGATGGAATAATATCGTTAGATAAACACTTAACCTTTCCAGTAATGATTATTAACAACACAGGTAGAGAAATCAAATTATACAGAGGATGTGTAATAGCCAAACTAGAACATAACATTAGTGACATATTGGCAACGGATAGAGTAGAAATGTCGGGAACCAATTATTAAGAAACTTCTAGTGAAAGAGGTAATAACAGACGCGGACGCGGAAGAAGAGGGAACGTACAAATGGATGAATTGATCCATCCATTCAGAAGAAATACAGCCCAAATACATTCACTAGACAAAATGACAAGGGAACAAGAATTGTTGGCACAGTTAAAAGCGCCACCAGAAAATAAGGAAGTATTAGAACAACTTATAAAAGAAAATCAAGATGTATTTGCAATTAATGATTTAGAATTGGGAAAGACAAAAACAGTTACAATGGAAATAGATACGGGAGACCATCCACCAATTAGTTTAAAACCATATAGAACTCCATTAAGAAATAGAGAAGTTGTTGAAAAGGCAATAGAAGATATGTTGAAAGCAGGGATAATAACAAGATCGAAGTCAGAATGGTCATCTCCGATCGTCATCGTGACCAAACCTGATGGTTCACATCGATTCTGTTGTGACTATCGGGCGTTGAACAAAATCACTAAGAATGTAGCGTACCCACTTCCGGTGATTGATGATATTTTGGGGTTGCTTAATGGCTCCACATTTTTCACGACGCTAGACGCAAGATCAGGATTCTGGTGTATCCCGATGTCCGAAGACGCTCAAAAGAAGAGTGCTTTTTGTACTCATATGGGTTCTTACGAATTCTTACGAATGCCATTCGGGGTTCGAAAGGCCCCGTCTCACTACATGCTGTTAATAAATGAGGTATTAGAGGGTATGCAAAAGTTTGCATTAGCATACATAGACGACATTCTTATCTATACAGCAGGGGATGTGGATGATCATTTAAAACATATTAGATTAGTATTCGACAGATTAAGAGTACATGACGTTAAATTGAAGCTTAGTAAATGCCAGTTTTTAAAGACAGAAACAAAATACTTGGGGTATATTATAAATAGAGAAGGTATTAAACCAGACCAGGACAAAATAAAGGTTATTAAAGAGTTACCTCCTCCAACTAACGTTAAGGAAGTGCGTGCATTTATAGGAACTTGTGCGTATTATAGGCGGTTTGTCCCAGCGTTTTCAAAGATAGCAGAACCTATTACAAATTTAACAGGCAAATACGCTAGATTTAAGTGGGATGATGAGTGTCAAAAAGCGTTCGAGTATTTAAAAAACAGCTTAACACTGGTACCACTATTGACGCATCCAGACTTAAACAAACAGTTAATACTGTACACAGATGCTTCGGACAATGCAGTAGGAGCATGTTTGGTTCAACCATATGAAGGAAAAGAGTCTGGAATACCAGGGGTTAAAAATGAAAGGCCAATCTACTTCTTATCTCATAAACTTAGCAAATCACAACGGAAATGGACGACTATTGAGAAAGAGGCATATGCCATTCATTATGCTCTTCAGAAACTAAATTACTACTTACATAACGCAAATTTTGTTATTAGAACTGACCATATGCCTTTAAAGTCTTTTTTAGAAGCTCCAGTGCAGAACAGGAAAATACAGACGTGGGCATTGAATCTACAGGGATACAACACGAAAATAAAGTACATTCCAGGTAGGATTAACACATGCGCTGATTTGTTATCTAGGATTCCGTACCCACAGTCATCAGGAGACACAGAAGATGAAGCTGAACCAGAGATAGACGACCGAAACTGGCAAGTAAATATTTAGATTCTGCCATAATAAATAGGGAAGAATTTGAGAGTTTACCATCGGATCAAGAGTCTGAACATAGAGAAGAAGACCTACAGTTAGCACAATTTAATATGAAAGAAGAACAAGAGTTGGATCCAAAAGTCATACAAATAAAAGAAAAATTAAGAGAAACGGAAGATAACAAATATAAAAAGAATTATTTGGTTTTACAAGAGGATGGACAGTTATACTATATGTGTGAAAGGAACGAACAGCTAAGGAAATATATTCCAAAACATTTAGAAAATGAAGTTTTAAAAGCATATCACAATGAAAATGGACATCTCGGTCGGGACAAGTTGGTGAAAGCACTTACGAGCAAATATTATTGGCCAAACTTGTTTAAATCTGCATGCAAATATGTAGATACGTGTGAAAAATGCAGATTAAGGAACATGAAAACAATAAAGTGTCCCTTACAAGATACAGATATTCCTCAGTTCCCAATGCAAAAGATTAGTTTAGATATATCAGGCCCACACCCTAGAACATTGTCAGGAAACGTGTATTTAATTCATATAGTAGACGTCTACAGTCTTTGGCCGGAAATTTATGCAATCCCAGATAAAAGCGCAGATACTGTCATTAATATTTTTTTACAAGAGTTCGTACCAAGATTTAGTTGTCCACAAAGCATACTTACGGATAATGGTAGGGAATTTGTAAATAAAAAATTCGAAAAGTTATTAAAAGATTTGAATATAAAACATATAAAGACCTCATACTATAGACCTTCTTCAAATGCTAAGAACGAACGTCAACATATGACATTATATGATATCATAGCAAAGATCGTCGATGAACATGAAAAAGATTGGGATTTGTTCCTGGGACCAGCGCTTAGCGCTATACGCACAAATCAAAATGAGAGCACGGGATTTTCACCATTCTATTTAATACACGGGAGAGAACCAGTACTACCTATAGATAATCTGTTAAAGCCAAGACGGAAGTATATGGAGGAAGACTTTCAAGAGACCATCATACAAGAAATGCATAAAGCACACGTAAGATTAAAGAATAATATAATTAAAGCTAGAGAAAGACAGAAAAAGTACAAAAACGTGAATACAAAATTACAGGAGTTTAAAGTAGGTGATAGAGTTTATTATAAAAAGCATAGAAGGAACTCTAAGTTTGATGCTCGTTGGATCCCAGGTTATTACGTTTTGGAAAAGCTAGGAAATGTATCGTATAGTATCAAGAACCAGATCACGGGACATGTGGCAAGGGCACACGTGGAACACTTAAGAAGAGATGAGGATGAGAGGGGAAATAATAATTATAATAATTATTATTATTCAGACACTGGATACTTAGATGAACAAGTCGTCAGGAGAGCTACAGTAACCCCAGGTTTTGGAAAAGATCCAGCACAAAATCAGTTAATAACAACTCCAGTTTACGATGATACTCAAGAACAGACAATACCGAAAACGATAGAAGAAGAAAAAGTGAATGAGAGTCATTATGATAGTATAGAATCTATGGAAGAGGAAATAGGTGCTCCATTTAAGAATAGTAGACAAGCAACGAAAAGAAGAGTGGATAAACAAAGAGAAAGAGAAGTGAAAAGACAGAGGAGAATTAGAGATTGTTCAACAAGCGGTGACGATATGCCTCTACTAGAAAGGTCCTTAAGAAATAATGATAGACAAATTAGATGGGATATTGAACGGAAGATATTAGCGGCTGCTAGCGAGAGACATACAGGTGAAGAGGAGGAAATGGATGAAAAATCAGAATCAAGTGGTGGTATGGAAGAGACTAATGAGTTATACGAAGAGGAAGATATTGATGTGGAGATAGCACTTATTCAAAGAAACTTGGAGAAATTGAAGAAGTGGAAACGTAAGAAGTAAATGATTATAAAATACTGCAGATGGCAAGATATAAGTCTCATGATGTGAAAAGGAAAGAGATACTTGATGAAATATATGAAACGGTGGAAATGGAAAAGGCTTCTATGGATACTTTTCATAAGTGGTCTTGAGGAGTAGTTAAGCATTGAGATAACTAATATAGAGGTAGATTCGAGTGAGGCATATATTTTTTTCCTCTCTGTGATGGAATTGCTGGTTGATTTTATGTTTCAACTTCTTGAGTTTTCGTAGATAGACAGGTTTTTGTTGGTGCTAGAAATGTCGTGGTTAACGGTAATGATTAAGAAGTTGTAGTGATGTTTGGTACAAATCTAAGGGAAACAATTGGTGTGCCGAGCCACAGGTTAATTAGTAGATAGATGACGGCTGGTACATTGAGATGACATTGGGATAATCGCCACATTTGTAATAGATAAAATGAGTTGACCTGTAGTTACAGTGCTTGCTTAAGATGATATTCCAGACATTGTGATGTGTTAGGAGTTAGGCTGGAAAAAGATAGAAAATTGTGAGGGGAGAGAATCAATGATAGTACGGTTATTGCTGATTAGTGATTTTTTTGTATAGAGAGAACAGATATTGTTCTAAGTTAAGAAATTGGTCTGTAGTTAACAGATATATATACTTGGCAGTGAAGTGTTTTGTTTTCTCGGTTATAAAAATAGTGGAATGACTTGTATGAATAGATATGTGTTACATTGGTTCGTATAGGAGGCCAATGTTGATGGGCCACTGTACGTAGTTAATGTTAAATGAATTATATTTTTTTTAAAACCTTCTCTTTAGCGAGAAGACACTTGTTTTATTGAGTCTGAGTTTTTAATGCCTCATATATAATATGTTTTTGTTTGCTTGATTTGGTCCTGTGAAATGGTTGTTGTTAGTTGAATAGGATTATTGTGTTCCTAGACTTTTGCGTACAAACTATTGGTCCGTAAAAGAGACCAATAGTGATAGGTAATAATAGAATATTTTCTTCTGATTTGATAAGATGCGTGTTATATTGTTTTAAAATGTGTTTTTCTTTGAATGAGTTGGGGGGTATAATGTCTTGTTTTGATTTTATTTCGCTTAACTCATAATTTAATTAAGTTGTTTTGTGTATTAAGTTACCTTGTTAATAAATATGTTATAAATTTAATTAAGTAAGTTTAATTTTCAAAGAAAAGACATTGGGCTTTATTTAAGACCCTTCGTTCAGAAAAGGGTTAATAAAACTACTGAGGGATAATAGAGAGACACATTCTCTTGGTGAATATTAAGTTGCTGTGATAATCGGCATGAAGAGGTTCTTATAGATATGAAGTATTAGGAAGTAAAATAGAAGCTGCATTAAAGTCAGCATTATATGAAGATATAAGGTTGGGTATATGGAAAAAAAGGGGGGAGACTGTGAATGGCAGCATATAAGCGGGGTATATATATAGGTAGACAAAGACGCAGATCATGGGATGTGAGGGGGCAAGATATAGGAGCTGTGAAAAACCAGCGTGAATTTAAATTAAAAATGTTCATGGAATATGGACATTGGCTCGTGGTCAAAGATGAGATAACGAAAAATAGACAAGATTGTGGATGGCAATATAAATGTTGAATATATAAATGTTGAGAAAACTTATGTCAACTTGATTTATAGAGAACAAAGATCTATTTCATAAGATGTATTTTAAAATATTATTTTACAAAAATTTTTTTATTGGCAAGGGAGGTAAATGTGATTGTGTTGACTATTCATTACTTTATGTAATTGTGATCATGTTGACTATTCATTCCTTATGCTTTTCACTGGGTGCGCACCCCTTCTTTGCTTTTTCTAACTACATTGTTGCTGTCCATCCTGTGTTGTGAAAGAGTGAAGAATTTCATAATGTCAAGTATACGATAACGATTTATACGAGCTGTTCTTATGATATTATATAGTTTATACAGGAACCTTGAGAAGCCAAGAACGAACAAGAAATATATAGTGGATTACTATATGGCAGGGGAACGAGTTACGAATAGATTGTTTTACTTAAAATAAAGTTCGTTTAGGGAAGATTAGAGGAACTGTGGGAGGTAAGGAAAGAGAGGGAATAGAGTAGGGGGATTGGGAGTAAAGACTTTTTAAGGGAAAAAGTCTTTAGACAACATAGGAAGGTGTAGCAGAATGTGAATGTGGGTATTAGGTGGGAAAAGGCTACAGCACGCTTGAGCATCGGGATGGAATGGGAAGAAAGATGCTCAAGTCGTGACGTGGTTTGTTGTTAAGGATCAGTAAACATCTAGGCCTAGAAGCGAGAAGACGCCATGTTGTAAGAAGATTGATCAAACTGTCATCTATGTGCAATAAAGATAATTTGTATTCGCCCAAGACGTGTTAGTCCTCTATACGTCACACCGTTATACATGCACACGTTTAGTTTGACAATTGGTCAGTTGGACAGCATGCACACGTGTAATTTGATACTTAGTCAGTTGGACAACATGCATACGTGTAGTTTGACACTTGGTCAGTTGGACAGCATGCACACGTGTGGTTTGACACTTGATCAGTTAAGCAGTTGCACACGTGTAGTTTACCGCATATTTAGTTGGACAGCATGCACACGTGTAGTCTGACGCATAGTCAGTTGGACAGCATGTGCACATGTAGTTTGACACTTGGTCACTTGGAAAGAATGCACACGTGTAGTTTGACACTTGGTCAATTGGACAGCATGCACACGTGTAGTTTGACGCATAGTCAGTTGGATAGCCTGTACACGTGTAGTATGACGCATAGTCAGTTGGACAACGTGCACACGTGTAGTTTGACACTTGGTCAGATGGACAGCATGCACACGTGTAGTTTGACTCTTGGTCAGTTGGACAGCATGCACACGTGTGTGTAGTTTGACGCATATTCAGTTGGACAGCATGTACATGTGTAGTTTGACACTTGGTCAGTTGGACAGCATGCTCACGTGTAGTTTGACACTTTGTCAGTTGGACAGCATGCACTCGTGTACTTTGACACTTGATCAGTTGGACAGCATGCACACGTGTAGTTTGACACTTGGTCAGTTGGACAGCATGCACCCGTGTAGTTTGACCCTTGGTCAGTTGGACAGCATGCACACGTGTACTTTGACGCATATTCAGTTGGACAGCATGCACACGTGTAGTTTGACGCATATTCAGTTGGACAGCATGCACACGTGTAGTTTGACGCATATTCAGTTGGACAGCATGCACTCGTGTACTTTGACACTTGGTCAGTTGGACAGCATGCACACGTGTAATTTGATACTTAGTCAGTTGGACAACATGCATACGTGTAGTTTGACACTTGGTCAGTTGGACAGCAGGTACACATGTATTTTGACACTTGGTCAATTGGACAGCATGTACACGTGTAATTTGACACTTGATCAGTTGGACAGCATGCACACGTGTAGTTTGACACTCTGCCAGTTGGACAGCATGCAGACGTGTAGTTTGACACTTGGTTAGTTGGACAGCATGCACACGTGTACTCTGACGCATAGTCGTTTGGACAGCATGCATACGTGTAGTCTGACGCATAGTCATTTGGACAGCATGAACACATGTGGTTTGACACTTGGTCAGTTGGACAGCATGCACACGTGTAGTTTGACACTTGGTCAGTTGGGCAGCATGCACACGTGTAGTTTGACGCATAGTCAGTTTGACAGCATGTACACGTGTAGTTTGACGCATAGTCAGTTTTACAGCATGCACACTCGTAGATTGACACTTGGTCAATTGGACAGCATGTGCACATATAGTTTTACACTTGGTCAGTTGAACAGCATGTACACATGTATTTTGACGCATAGTCAGTTGGACAGCATGTACACGTATGGTTTGACACTTGGTCAATTGGACAGCATGTACACATGTAGTTTGACACTTGGTCAATTGGACAGCATGCCCACATGTAGTTTGACACTTGGTCAGTTGGACAGCATGCACACTTGTAGTTTGACGCATATTCAGTTGGACAGCATGCACACGTGTAGTTTGACACTTAGTCAGTTGGACAGCATGCACACGTGTCGTTTGACACTTGGTCAGTTGGACACCATGCACATGTGTAGCTTGACGCATATTCAGTTGGACAGCATGCACACGTGTAGTTTGACGCATATTCAGTTGGACAGCATGCACACGTGTACTTTGACACTTGGTCAGTTGGACAGCATGCGCACGTGTACTTTGACACTTGGTGAGTTAGAGACACCATGCACACTTGTAGTTTGTCGCACTGTCATATGGACAGCACGGATAATTGTAATTTGACGCATTGTCAGATGGACAGCACGGACATTGTCAGTTAGACAGTACGGACGCGTTGCCTGTGACGATGGGAGACACTTACAGGTGTCACTGATCAGCTACCGCCCGCCTCAAGCTTGACAGCCCACAGCCAATTGGGTTTTGATCCGCCACAGCCTGCCTGCTTCAATGGGTGCTTGGGGCTAGGACAAATTATGAATCGCAGACTGTAAAACCAATGCACCAAGTATTAATAAAAAGAAAAAAAATAGAAACATCAAGCTACGGCTTGCAACCTGGAACATAAGAACCATGTTCCCAGGACTTTTCACTGACTTGACAAATATTGACGATGTGAGAAAAACGGCTGTGATTGATGCCGAACTCAATCGTCTTAACATTGATATTGCTGGCCTGCAGGATACTCGCCTCGCTGAGGAAAGGTCAATCAGGGAAAACAATTACACCGCTTTTTGGAAGAGCAGAGGACAGGCACAAAAAAGGCAACATGGTGTGGGCTTTGCAGTGAAGAATTCGCTACTGGGAATGATTGATATCCCAGTTGGAGGTAATGAAACACTATTATCCCTTGGCAACCTCTTGTGGTTTTGCCACCATTCTCACTGCATATGCACCGCCACTCGCTTCCTCTGATGATGTGAAGGATATTTTCTATGTAGAGCTAGACTCTGTGATCAAGGAAGTTCCAAAATCCGACTACATTTATATGCTCGGTGATTTCAATGCTCGTGTGGGCAAGGACTCCAGTTCATGACCAGTGTGCCTTTGAAAATACAACATCGGTCGCATGAATGAAAATGGGCAAAGGCTGCTGGAGTATTGCACCTGAAATGATCTTTTATTTAAAAAAAAAACAGAACAGCTAAATAAGGTCACATGCAAACATCCAAGATCCGGCCACTGGCACCAGCTGGACTTCATCATCACACGGAGACATCTGAACCATACATAATTAACGCGAAGTTACCACAATGCTGACTGTGATACGAATCATTCTTTGGTTGTTGCAAGGGTTAGACTGAGACCAAAGAGAATCTACAAAGCTAAACACAAGTCTAGCCCCAGGATTAATATTATTAACACTCAAGATCCTCGAAAGTGCTTTGAATGTCAACAGCAACTTGAAGACGCTTTCAATGATACATCAGAAAATTGTATAGTAAATGATAAATGGAGTAAACTTAAGGAAACTATTTATAAAACAGCGGTAGGGGTTTACATCACTGTGGATCATAAGAGGCAGGACTGGTTTGCGGCAAACAGCCAGATACTGCAGCCCTTGATTGATAAAAAGAAGATAGCTCTCTTAAGAAATAGGAAAGACCAACGCGTAACACTCTGAGTGAGCTGAAGCAAGCGAGGAAGGATGTACAAAAGGCTGCCAGGCAGTGTGCGAATGACTATTGGATCAAGTTATGTGAGTCGATTCAAATCGCAAGTGATAAGGGAAACATCAGAAGCATGTATGAAGGGATAAAGAAAGCCTGTGGTCCAATGATCAAAAGAAGTGCACCGCTGAAAACTTTGACTGGAGAAATCATCACTGATAAGAAACAGCAGATGGATAGATGGGTCGAGCACTATTTAGAGCTTTACTCAAGTGAGACCAAGCTAGCAGATGATGCCCTCAACGCCATAGAGGCCCTACCAACTCTTGACCACCTGGACACACTTCCCACTATAACAGAAGTTAAGTGTGCTCTAAATGAACTTGCAAGTGGCAAGGCTCCAGGTAAGGATGGGATACCAATAGAGGTAATCAGGAGTGGGCAAGACGCACTCACTCTGCATATCTACAAGTTAATAGAGCTATGCTGGCGAGAAGCACAAGTCACACGGGATTTCAAAGATTCAAGCATCATAACGTTGTACAAGAACAAGGACGATCGGAGCGACTGCAACAACTATAGGCTATCTTACGTCTGTGTATTGTTTGCAAGAATTGTTCTGCGCAGACTTAAAGTCCTGGGAGATCAAGTCTACCCTGAATCACAGTGTGGCTTTCGACAGAACCGGTCTACCATTGATATGATATTCTCATTGCGACAAAATGCCGGGAAAAAAATCAACCACTGTTTATTGCCCTCTTCGACCTCACAAAGGCATTTGATTTGGTCAGTCTTGAGGGTCTTTTCAAAGCACTCAAGAAGATTGGCTGCCCACCAACTCTTCTGTCCATTGTGGAATCGTTCCACACAGACATGAAGGATATAATCAAGTTTGATTGTGCAACTACAGAAGAGTTTGAAATCAAGAGTGGAGTTAAGCAAGGTTGTGTACAATCCCCCATCCTCATTGGAATATACTTTTCACTTCTACTGAAATATGCCTTTCGTGATCAGGATACCGTGATCAGGATCCGGTATATACATTCACTCACGCTCAGATGGCGGCCTCTATAATGCTCAGAGATTGAAGGCCAAGACCAAAATTAGGAGGGTACTAATCAGAGAGTTGCTTTTTGCGGATGATGCTGCAATTACCACCCACTCTGAGGAAGAATTACAACATCTACTATCTGCATTCTCCAATGCTTGTTGTGAATTTGGTTTAACAATTAACACAAAAAAGGACACAGATTATGTCACAGGGTGCACATGGGATACTATCAATCTTTATAGACGACGCCGAACTGGAGATAGTAGATCATTTTACATATCTAGGATCAGAGGTAAATAGCAAACTATTCTTAGATCAGGAAATCAACATCAGGATTGGTTAGGCAGCAACAACAATGAATATGTTAGCAAAAATAGTCTGGGAGAACAGGAAGCTTACTGCCAAAGCAAAAGTCCTCGTCTACTAAGCCTGTGTCCTTAGTACTCTTCTTTATGGCAGTGAAACCTGAACAGCTCACTCACACCAAGAGAAACGTTTAAACAGCTTTCAGATGCGGTGTCTGCGAAGAATACTTGGTATTAAGTGGCAAGACAAAATCACAAATACTGAAGTATTGGAAAGATCAGGTTGTGTGACGGTGTATTCCATGCTCAGTCTTCGTAGACTTAGATGGATAGGACACGTTAGGAGGATGGATGATGGTAGAATACCAAAGGACATCTTTTTTGGTGAATTACAGACGGGTAAGAGATCTCAGGGTCGGCCTCTACTACGATACAAAGATTGTGAAAGCGGGACATGATTGATACAGGCATTGATAATGCAAATTGGGAGCAAATCGCCGCTGAACATATTGCATGGAGGGCAACTATTAGAAATGGAATAAAGACAAAGGAGAACATGATTGCAGTTAAAGCACACACAGAGCGTGAGAGACGTAAGATGATGCATAATGGTGGAAACGACCATGTTTTCACATGCAACCAATGTGGAAAAACATTTGCAGCACGAATTGGCCTCATCAGCCACACTCGCCACCGCCATGGATCTTAGTTATTAAGCCTTTTTGAAGCACAATGTACCAAACTATCGTCAATAAAGACGGAAAGTTGCCAATGAAGTTGGACAACACGCACACTTGTAGTTTGACGCACTGCCATATGGACAGCACAGACACTTGTAATTTGACGCATTATCAGTTGGACAGCACGGACAAAGACGTCTTTAGTTGTCAGGCATATCAACCACCTGAATCCACACAAATGGGCAGGGTTGCCAGATCACTGTGATAAAAAAAAAAAAGCCAAGAAAAGCAAATCACTTCCCCAAAAAGACTCTTATAATGCAAAAATATTTCTTCGTGTAATTCGTGAAGATCTACCTTACTTTTCTGAAAAAAGGCTATTTAACCTTTCGAATTCCTGCACAATATGGGACGTAAAATAAAAAATACAGGTAGTTTCTTTGATCAACAATGCATTTCCTTTATAAGTCGTGACTTAAATTAAGCGTAATGCACTTAAAACTATGGCTGCAATGGACACAGAGCAGAGAATGCTATTCACACTATACCAGCACTTGATCCTCTCAGTAATTGAATATGGATTTGGTCTGCTCACTGTCTCAGAGAGTCAGCTTGTGAAGTTAGAGCGCATACAGAACGAAGCTATGCGGGTCATTCTGGGATGCACTAGAGACACCCCAGTAGTGTGTATGCGTTACATCCTTGGTCTGCCGACTGTTGCTGGTAGGCTCAAGGTGATGCAGGCGAAGGCATACCTCAGAGTAGCTGCAGACACAGACCACCCACTGCATGAGGCGCTGGACGCAGTTAAGGGTCAGCGACTGATAAGAGGGAAATCATGGATGGCTCAGGCGGAGGATACGATCAGACAGGTGTGCCCCTTGGAGAACATTAGGCGTGGAGAGGAGTGGGTTAGAGTGCCAGCGGGGCAGTCAGAATTGTGCAATGTTATAATCACATTAAGCCAGGAGTGCAGGGAGTGGCCAGCAAGGGGCCACGGAAGTGGAAATCCAGCAACTAATTCAGGACAATGTTCACTCGGGTGATGTGATTATCTACACAGATGGTTCGGTGTCAAGAGGTGAGAGAAATGGCTGGGGGTTCATAGCCAAAGCTAATGGTCGATGTTTGGGGCAGGAGAGTCTGGCATATGATACCACAACATCCAGCTTAAGAATGGAAGTGGAGGCAGTCACTGCGGCTCTCCGCTGGATGGAGAATACGACACACATCATGATTGTAACTGACTCAGAAAGCATGCTGACGAGGGTGAGGACGGGCAGACTTCGTGCGGAGTGGCTTGCTTCGCTTCGGAGGTCACGGGTGACAAGCATCGCCTGGATCTTTTCTCCGGGGCATGCCGGTGTGCTGGGAAATGAACAGACGGACAGATTGGCTGGGTCTGCAGAACTTGGTGGAGTATTGATGCATGTCAAGGCAGACGTGGTTGCGGCCTTGTGGGAGCACGTGCACACCTCGGAGGAGCAAATGGATTACCATGGTCTGGCAAGAATGAGACAACGAGGAGTGACGAAGGGATCTGGCCGACGCTCAACGCTCAGAGGAAAGGCGAGACGGACTTATAATCAGATTGCTACTGGTATTATTAGTGTTGGAAATCTTCGCTGGCTGCTGAGGCTGGGGACGGAGCACCTATGGGAATGCCCCGAATGCTGTGATGTCGATTCCTAAATCAATCAATCAATCAATTAAATTTAGCTTCATAATCTGCTACTTGTAATTCAGCAGAAATTTTAAAACAAGCCTTGAGGTCTTCCCAAATCATTAGAATGTTGAACATTACTTTTCCCCGGACAAGCCAGCGAGTAGAAGACATTTTCTCAAAAGGAATTGGTGCAGTTCTAGCTTGCTGAAATTCCGTCAAGGAGTTCATAATTTTGAATAAATATTTTAATGCTTCTCATCTTAGATTGCAATGTCTAAACCAATTTGGTATTTCTGTCAGCGAAAATTGAATCTTTGAAGGTAGTTTGACAGCACATATTTGATACACAACGCTAATGAATGGAAAAACATTTATACTGAACACATGAAGGAGATAATCTTTCATTCTGGACCAAACTGAATTGTTGCATCCAACCATGTTGGAATCACCATCTGAGGCAAAACCAATGCAATTTTTTAATGTTTGATTACATTTTTCAATTTCAATGTTAATCAAATTAAATATATTCTCTCCTGTAGCCTCCTGAACTGGAATCAAACCTAGAAAACTAGTAGTTAGTAATTTCATTTCTTTTATCGCTGAGGTATCTAACTAAAATGCACAAATACTTGTGGGTCGAGACATCAGTGGACTCATCAATGATGAGTGTATACTTCTTGCTTTGCAGATCTAGAATTAGATCAGATTTTAAAGATGGTGAAATAACAATTCTTATTAGTGATATGCACTTCGTTCAGTGCAATTTTATCTGACCAAGATTGCTACCACATCCATGGGCTACCATTATTTCACCTAAGTGATCGATTGTGCGTATGGCACAATGGCAGGCCATGCTAACAGCAGTTAGTACCTCTGCTAATTTGACTTTATCATTCATTTTCTCGCTTATTGTCATCACTGAAACTGCTTTTTGTGAAGAAGATGGCGCGCTCCGCTTGTGTTTTTCTGTAGTTTCATGATTTGCTAGATTTGAAAGTCTTGAAACAATATTACACCGGCACAATTTGCAAAATGCCGATTCAGAACCATCAGTGGATTTCTTGAGCCACACAAATGTCTTTTCCCATTGATCATTATATTTCCGATTAGTATCATAAGATGGTTTCCACTTTGGCATGATAATGGGCTCAATAATAAGAAATACTTGCGACTTGCGATGAAGGTATAATGAATTTGAAAACTGAACTGAACAGTAAGGTGGGTGGCTGCGCAATGCGCAAGTGCGCATAGAACAGGCCCACGTACAAGTACACTACGAAAACCATACATGTTAATTGTTAATGAACCAAAAGCAGAATAAGCTAAGCTTATTGTTATGAATTTGTCTTAGCTAAAAATATTAAAACAAGATAAAAATTAATTTGACAAATTAACAAAAATAAGCATATGCCATTACACATGTTTAGAAAAAAGCCAAGACAGAAGCAAAAATGATAAACTGATTTCCAGACGCCAAACCTGTTTTTTTAAAAAGCCAGATTTGGTAGATTTGACGTTAAAAAAGCCAATCTGACAAACCTGCCCAGGGGCTACGTATAAAACTGACATCTAGCCATTCACATGACACTATAGGTACTAGAAATGCATTTTAACAATGTCAATAAGTGCAACGGCTGGCTGATTCCATGCTCTTATGCGTAATTCACAGACCTAGTCTCCAGACGGGGTTGGAACTTCGAATACTCACCAACGGTCTGTCCACATACGACTCCAACCACAGCAAAGATTATACACCCTGCTAGCAACATCATGGTTGTGATCTGTAGTAGGGAATTCACAACAACAGTTGGAGCAGGCTTACAGCAATGGGTGAGACAAAATGTGGCGATGTTAGGGAATACACAACAACAGTTGGAGCAAGCTTACAGCAATGGGTGAGACAACATGTGGCGATGTTAGGGAATACACAACAACAGTTGGAGCAAGCTTACAGCAATGGGTGAGACAACATGTGGCGATGTTAGGGAATACACAACAACAGTTGGAGCAGGCTTACAGCAATGGGTGAGACAACATGTGGCGATGTTAGGGAATACACAACAACAGTTGGAGCAAGCTTACAGCAATGGGTGAGACAACATGTGGCGATGTTAGGGAATACACAACAACAGTTGGAGCAGGCTTACAGCAATGGGTGAGACAACATGTGGCGATGTTAGGGAATACACAACAACAGTTGGAGCAGGCTTACAGCAATGGGTGAGACAACATGTGGCGATGTTAGGGAATACACAACAACAGTTGGAGCAGGCTTACAGCAATGGGTGAGTAAAAATGTGGCGATGTTAGGGAATACACAACAACAGTTGGAGCAGGCTTACAGCAATGGGTGAGACAAATGTGGCGATGTTAGGGAATACACAACAACAGCTGGAGCAGGCTTACAGCAATGGGTGATGGGTGGTCAACATGTGGTATCAGTCACGTGACCCTGCCATGTCATGTCAAGCTATTTGTGAGACAATATGAGGTGCTGTCAGTCACCTGATCAAGTAACGTCAAGGCGAGCTATGGTCACACATACAGGTGATGGTAAATGTTGAGAAGAGGTGAGCTGAAGTGTGTCGTCACAACGGGATGGTTTGAGGAGAGGTGAACTGAAGTGTGTCGTCACAACGGGATGGTTGGAGGAGAGGTGAACTGAAGTGTGTCGTCACAACGGGATGGTTGGAGGAGAGGTGAACTGAAGTGTGTCGTCACAACGGGATGGTTTGAGGAGAGGAAAGCTGAAGTGTGTCGTCACAACGGGATGGTTTGAGGAGAGGGAAAGCTGAAGTGTGTCGTCACAACGGGATGGTTGGAGGAGAGGTGAAGCTGAAGTGTGTCGTCACAACGGGATGGTTTGAGGAGAGGAAAGCTGAAGTGTGTCGTCACAACGGGATGGTTTGAGGAGAGGTGAGCTGAAGTGTGTCGTCACAACGGGATGGTTTGAGGAGAGGTGAGCTGAAGTGTGTCGTCACAACGGGATGGTTTGAGGAGAGGAAAGCTGAAGTGTGTCGTCACAACGGGATGGTTTGAGGAGAGGTGAAGCTGAAGTGTGTCGTCACAACGGGATGGTTTGAGGAGAGGAAAGCTGAAGTGTGTCGTCACAACGGGATGGTTTGAGGAGAGGAAAGCTGAAGTGTGTCGTCACAACGGGATGGTTTGAGGAGAGGAAAGCTGAAGTGTGTCGTCACAACGGGATGGTTTGAGGAGAGGTGAGCTGAAGTGTGTCGTCACAACGGGATGGTTTGAGGAGAGGAAAGCTGAAGTGTGTCGTCACAACGGGATGGTTTGAGGAGAGGAAAGCTGAAGTGTGTCGTCACAACGGGATGGTTTGAGGAGAGGTGAGCTGAAGTGTGTCGTCACAACGGGATGGTTTGAGGAGAGGAAAGCTGAAGTGTGTCGTCACAACGGGATGGTTTGAGGAGAGGAAAGCTGAAGTGTGTCGTCACAACGGGATGGTTTGAGGAGGGGAAAGCTGAAGTGTGTCGTCACAACGGGATGGTTTGAGGAGGGGAAAGCTGAAGTGTGTCGTCACAACGGGATGGTTTGAGGAGAGGAAAGCTGAAGTGCGTCGTCAGAACGGGATGGTTTGAGGAGAGGAAAGCTGAAGTGTGTCGTCACAACGGGATGGTTTGAGGAGAGGAAAGCTGAATTGTGTCGTCACAACGGGATGGTTTGAGGAGAGGAAAGCTGAAGTGTGTCGTCACAACGGGATGGTTTGAGGAGAGGAAAGCTGAAGTGTGTCGTCACAACGGGATGGTTTGAGGAGAGGAAAGCTGAAGTGTGTCGTCACAACGGGATGGTTTGAGGAGAGGAAAGCTGAAGTGTGTCGTCACAACGGGATGGTTTGAGGAGAGGGAAAGCTGAAGTGTGTCGTCACAACGGGATGGTTTGAGGAGGGGAAAGCTGAAGTGTGTCGTCACAACGGGATGGTTTGGAGGAGGGGAAAGCTGAAGTGTGTCGTCACAACGGGATGGTTTGAGGAGAGGAAAGCTGAAGTGTGTCGTCAGAACGGGATGGTTTGAGGAGAGGGAAAGCTGAAGTGTGTCGTCACAACGGGATGGTTTGAGGAGAGGAAAGCTGAAGTGTGTCGTCACAACGGGATGGTTTGAGGAGAGGAAAGCTGAAGTGTGTCGTCACAACGGGATGGTTTGAGGAGAGGAAAGCTGAAGTGTGTCGTCACAACGGGATGGTTTGAGGAGAGGAAAGCTGAAGTGTGTCGTCACAACGGGATGGTTTGAGGAGAGGAAAGCTGAAGTGTGTCGTCACAACGGGATGGTTTGAGGAGAGGAAAGCTGAAGTGTGTCGTCACAACGGGAAGGTTGGAGGAGGCGAAAGCTGAAGTGTGTCATTGTCACGGAACGCCTGTATGTCTGTCCTTTCGACATTTAGTCGTAGCCGGAATCTCCCGGCTAATTTTAGCTACGGGAGATCCCGGGGAACGAACACCCCCCCCCCCCCCCCCCCCCCCCGGGAAGGTTCTGGTTGCCTCTAGAAACTGTGTTCTTTTAGATTTATGTAGATTTTGGATAGTCCCGCTCTTGGGGATTTAGCTCGTGATTGCACCTTATAATCACCGCGGGGGGAGGGGGAGGGAGGGCGCAGACCACTCGCCTTTTGCTGTCATTATGTGGAGGTAAGCTGTTGTAAACAAAGGACCGATTCTTTGTATGTGTGCCCAGCCCGAATGTCTTTATAGCTTTGAAAATAAATAGCTGGACATAGAAGAGAAGATGGATTCTTTTGTGTGTACACTGCCAGATGTCTATACAGCCTTTTTTTTTTTTAAATCTTCTTGAAGCCAACTGTAAAGGCGCCTCCCAGTAGTGACCCCGTTTCGCGTATCAACAGGTCGGGCTGAGGCTGTTTAGAAACGGTCTCGCCACGAAAGCTGCCCACTAGAATTTCACCGATAAACGGCTCGTAACGCACTGAGGCATGAACATACTGCTTGCAATCAATCAATCAGGTGCCGTCTCCGCATTAAAGGTTGGCTGCAATCGATCTCCAACACTCTCTGTCTCTCGCCCTGACTGTACATTCTGTCAGGCTGATGTTCGTCCATCTCTTGATGTTATCCTCCCACGTGTATCGTTGTCCACCTCTTGCTCGCTTTCCCTCAACTTTGCCTTTCAGTATGGTTTTTATAAGAGTATCATATCTTTTAACATGGCCGAAATATTTCACTTGTCTCCTCTTTATTTCTTTCATCAACTCTCTCTTCATTCCCAGTTTTTCTAGGACCTCTGCATTTGATTGTTTTTGTTTCCATGAAATACGACCTATTCGTCTGTATATCCACATCTCCAGGGCTTCTATGCGACTTTCTAGTTGCTTGTTCAATGTCCAGGCTTCCGAGCCATACAGTAGCGTTGAATATACGTAGCATTTGACAATTCTCATTTTTAATGCGTTATTAATCTCTCTAGATGTTAATACTGATTTCATGCCGTTGAAAGCATTTTTGGCCATTCCTATTCTCTTTTTGATTTCCATTTCACTTCTGCCATCATCTGTTATTATATGTCCAAGATAAGAGAAACTTGTTACGTGTTCTAGTATCTGCCCGTTTACTGTGATGTTCATTGATGACCTTTCCTTTACACTGCTAATTATCATAGTTTTTGTTTTTTGGATGTTAATATCTAAGCCACATTCTGCACTGTGCCTGTTTACTTCTTCCACTAGGTCTTGCAACTCTTGCTCACTTTCTGCTAGTAACACGGTATCGTCAGCATATCTAAGATTGTTTATGATTCTTCCATTGATGTTAAGTCCAGGCATTTCAACTTGTTTAAAAATTCTTTCTGTGTATAGGTTGAAGAGGCTTGGGGACAATACACATCCCTGCCGTACTCCTCTTTTTATCTCTATAGCGACGAATAGTTATTACCGCATCTAATAGACGCCACTTGTTCCCAGTACAAGTTACTAATAAGTCTGATGTCCTTTCCGTCTACTCCTATATCTTGAAGGCATGTAATTAGTCGTTCATGTTGTACTCTATCAAAAGCTTTCTTGTAGTCTATAAAACAAACATATATACTTTTCTGTACTTCTATATATTTCTCAATTAGCATCCCCAAACAAATAATTGCTTCTCTGGTGCCGCTGTTCGTTTCAAAACCCAAATTGTTCTTCTTTATGTTGAATTCTTTCTTTTATGACCTTGAGTAGTATCTTAGTTATGTGGTACATTAAGCTAATAGTTCTGTAATCCTCACACTCAACATTTCTTGGCTTCTTCGATAGTGTGATGAAAATGGATGTTTTAAAGTCCTTGGTGATGTACCCAGTATTATATATATCATTACATAATACTGTGACAGTTTCAATGCCAAAGCTGGATTGTTAAGGGAGCGGTCCAGTACTGATGGACATGTCAGACTACCAGGAAAAATGGATGAAATATTGTCAGATGAATCTAAATTCAGGATAGATCAAAAAGTAAACAAGTCGGAGGACCTGGACGCAATAATGAGGAAAGAGATCCAGTCACTTGTGAATGCGGGACTCATCAGTGAGGCCACTGCAAAAACGCTCACACCACGTGGCCATCCTCAGATGTACGGTCTACCCAAACTTCATAAGCCCGGCATCCCGCTAAGACCTATCCTGTCCATGGTTAACTCTGCACAACACCGAATGGCGAGATGGTTAGCCGAAATGTTAAAGCCAGTACGACAGTCCTTCGATCCAAAAATACTCAGAGATACATTCCAACTGGTGGAATTATTGGATACTATGGACATAAATAACAAACACATGGCATCCATGGATACAGCCTCCCTATTCACTAACGTTCCATTAGAGGAGACAGTGAAAATAATAAGGGAACGCATTGAAGACAAACAACTAAAATTAGGCATACCAACACCTATTCTGGAGAGGCTACTACTACTATGTACCGCCAACATCCAATTCAATTTTCTAACAAAGTCATACTGCCAAATTGACGGAGTGGCCATGGGGAGTCCTCTTGGTCGTATTCTAGCGGACATCTTCATGGCACATTTAGAAGAAAAGAGATCCTCAGATATCAACAACTTGGCCTTTTACCGTCGTTATGTGGACGATATACTAATTATCACCACAGACGAGCTACAAGCAACATCGTTCCAGGCCACAATGAACAAGACGAATAAAAACATCTCTCTATGGAACACGAACACAACGAAGCGTTACCGTTCCTAGATATTCTAATGAGACGTAGAGCAGACGGCACAATTCAAAGATCGGTGTATCGCATGGGAACATGGACTGGCCATTACCTAAATTTTCAGAGCTTCACACCTGTCCAGTACAAACAGGGCTTAGTACGGACCCTGTTTGACCGTGCTAGAAAGATATGCACCCAGGACACACTGACAGAGGAATTTGAAACTCACAAGAATGTCTTAAACCTGAATGCGTACTCCACAGGATTTATAAAGTGCCACTGCCAACAGCCCAAACCAAACCCAAACGTAACTACAGTCCCTAAACTCAAGGTATTCATCCAGCTAACCTTTCGAGGGGATGACGTAATGCAACCTCTACAAGACCGGCTTACTACAGCAGTAGGCCAAACATTCTGTGCTGCAACTCCAGTCATTAGATATAAAACCGTACCGATTCCTATACCAGCAGTCAAAGAGCCTGTTCCTCTGTACGCCACAAACAATTATATTTACCAATTCACATGTAGATGCCAGGCCTTCTACATTGGTAGAACAGAGAGACAGCTTAACAAACGAGTGTCAGAACACATACCTCAATGGGTCAACAAGATACAACACACAGGAGATGTTAGCCTCGTGGGGCCGACACACCGGAAGCTCCCGACGTCGTCAATTGGTAGGCACATTATCGAAAGCGGCCATGTGGTTGACAGAGACACTGCATTTCGCGTGTTGTTTAACACACAAAATACTCGCTTGTTAAAATTTGCAGAAGCAATTGTGATCAATCAACGCAAGCCAGAATTGTGCAAACAGAAAGACATGTTAGTCAGATTAAAATTACCGTGACAGATAATTGACGTTACTGTGCGAATATGTGTATATTTCAATTTGAAGGATTTATCTAGTTAATTCACGTAAGTTATGTGATTTCTGCAGTATGTACCTGACGAGATGCAGCGAAATATGCCAGGCAATAAATCGTGCAATCTATTCTTTGTGTCTTCGTTATTCAAATTTCTGTTGTTATCTTGCCAGGACCTGCTGCCTTTCCTTCATTCATCTTTTGAATAGCCTTTTCTACTTCAGCCGTTAATATTTTTGGTCCATCTTGAGTATTATACAATGCTGGTCTATTGACCCTGATGTCCGAGAATAAATCTTCTGTGTACTCTGTCCATCTTTTTATTATGTCAGTGTTATTAATGATAATTTCTCTAGTTTTTCCTCTGTTACAACCGTTTCCTGTTATATTATTTGTCTTCTTTGTAAATCTTGTTATTTGTTCATGTAGTTCTTTCTTACCAAGTACTACAGGAGACAAATGGAACATCGTAAACTGATTAGAGCAATTAGACGTAGACAGTCAAAATTTATTGGACATGTTATGAGAAGAAATGATTGGAGAACTTGGTGACAACTGGTAAGATCGAAGGGAACAGACCAAGAGGCAGACCGAGAGGAAAATACCTGGATGGCTTGGCCACATGGCATGGACGAGACAGGAACACTGAGCTGATCCACGATACTGGTGATGGGGTGAAATGGCGAGTCATGACCGCCCACGCTTTCCGGCATGGCACATGATTGATTGATTGAGTTCTTTCGAGTATACTGCTCGCCGTGGTTGTTAATTACAACGCGGTGGGCTGCCTGATCAGTGTAAATACAAACATGCCTCTGGTGTGAGACTCTAGCAGTTGTGAGTGGGCGCGAGGTCACATTGTGCGTGGTCTCTTGCGGCCCTGTGCAGGCATGTTCGAATCTAGGTCGGCATAGCCAGATCGTACAAATAGTCGTAGCGTGTGTATTGAGTCGATGTGTGCGGCGCGGTTCGGTTGTCGAAGACGTCGCTCGGCGGGTGCATGAGGTAACGTCGACGTTGAGGGGGATACTTCGAGTGCGTGTACCGTGGGTCGGCGTTAGTGTCCGAATCTAACCTCTTTCTTACCTTTGCTGGTCATATCGAATTGACTATGTATGGGACAGCGTGGGGGATTTTCTTTCAGGAGGTAAGGGATTGAGGGGGCATATAGAGCAGTAAGGAAAGCAGCCAGCTCACACATACTAGGTTGATTATAGTATATATGTTCATGCCTATGGAGCTGATGAGGCCTCTGGGAGGGGGGGGGGCCAACTGCCTGGATGGAATGATGACTATCTACATGAATGGGATGGAATGATGACTATCTACATGAATGGGATGGAATGATGACTATCTACATGAATGGGATGGAATGATGACTATCTACATGAATGGGATGGAATGATGACTATCTACATGAATGGGTCATGTAGAATTTTAAATAGCACTTGTTTTCTGTGGCAGGGCGATCCCCTGTATACCCTGTAAGGCAGGAAAGGCATACCTATACTATGGTAGTATGGACAAGATGAGTATTAGGTACCTCAGTTCTTCTGGGCATAGGATTGAGAGCCTTAAGGGGGAACTGAAGTGGGGGAGGAAGGAATGAAGAGGGAATGTTTGAATCGACATATATCCCCCTTGAGGTGAGGCTTAAGCCTGGTGGTGGAGCAGCAACGGCCGTGTGATGGAGAGGATGACTTAATGGGGTTATTGATGTTCCTAAGATTTAGGGTACAACTAAGATGGGACTGGTAACAATATCCCATAATTTCCTCAGACAACGCAGTTCCTGGAGCGGCCTGACTAGATAAAGTCCACTTCATAACAGTTACTTCTTTTCGGCACAAATAATGACGGGGTTGGTGACCACGTTGTAGGGTAGCCACTTTAAGCTGAGGGCAGGTTGCCTATGAATAGATCTTAGCCAGCGTGTTGTTCAAGAGTCTATCACCAGTTTCTATCTTTTCAGGGTCAGCTTTCTGGTCAGGAGTAAAGATGGCAGCGATGACACAATTGATGCGGTAGAACCATGCTGATGCCAAGACTAGGGTCTACTCCTACTCCTCTGTGTTGGAGTAACGGGCAGTATTACCGCCGGCCAACGCTTTTGGCTCATCAACTAATCATCACTCACACACATCCCCGTGTTAGAGTAACGGGCAGTATTACCGCCAGCCAACGCTTTTGGCTCATCAACTAATCATCACTCACACACATCCCCGTGTTAGAGTAACGGGCAGTATTACCGCCAGCCAACGCTTTTGGCTCATCAACTAATCATCACTCACACACATCCCCGTGTTAGGAGTAACGGGCAGTATTACCGCCAGCCAACGCTTTTGGCTCATCAACTAATCATCACCCACTCACATCCCCGTGTTAGAGTAACGGGCAGTATTACCGCCAGCCAACGCTTTTGGCTCATCAACTAATCATCACTCACACACATCCCCGTGTTAGAGTAACGGGCAGTATTACCGCAGGCCAACGCTTTTGGCTCATCAACTAATCATCACCCACCCACATCCCCGTGATATTGTCGAGACAAGAACACTGAACTGATCCTCGACTCTGGTGATCGAGTGAGATTGCAAAACATGACCGCTTACGCGTACCGGAATGGGTCATGATGATGACGATAAACTGGAAAATATCAGACAATCTATGAACAGGAAAATGAAAGATATCTTTGAATAAGAACATTTGAAGTTTAAAGAAACATAAGTTGTTTGTCTATTGATGATATTCCTATTGAGAGATAGTTTGCTGCTGTTGGTACCTCAATGTTGACCAGTTACTTACGGTGATCTTGTGAGAGGAAGTTTACTGTTGTTGATTACCTCAATGTTACCAGTTTACTTAGTGATCTTAGTGAGAGGTAGTTTGCTGTTGTTGATTCCTCAATGTTAACTAGTTACTTACGGTGATCTTGTGAGAGGAAGTTTACTGTTGTTGATACCTCATGTTGACTAGTTACTTACGGTGATCTTGTGAGAGGAAGGTTTGCTGTTGTTGATTACCTCAATGTTGACTAGTTACTTACGGTGATCTTGTGAGAGGAAGGCTGCTGTTGTTGATTACCTCAATGTTGACTAGTTACTTACGGTGATCTTGTGAGAGGAAGGCTGCTGTTGTTGATTACCTCAATGTTGACTAGTTACTTACGGTGATCTTGTGAGAGGAAGGTTGCTATTGTTGGTTACCTCAATGTTGACTAGTTACTTACGATTATTGTGTCAGAGTTTAGTGCCCACACCAGCTCCTGGCACTTTTATACTTTCCTAGCGTAGCAATATCTGTAGGCATCAGCATATTCTTCTCAGGTGTCACAGCAATCATCTATCACTTAAATGTGTTAGACTACTCGGGTCTGCGCGTTAATCTGCAACACGTCACAACTTTCATTTGACAAAGCTTTTTTTTCTTCCCATGTGAATGTATCATGCGTAATATGCATTGTTTATGCTTACAAAATCCATTTGACAATGTTTTTCCCTATGTTAATGTAACATGCACATTTGATGAATGAAAGATGAGTGATTGAAAGGGCCGAATGTAAGACGTGCTCAATTTCTTACCCTTTTAATATAAAGTTCCTTCGTTCGTTCGTTCGCTATCTGTCTTGCCAGCTATCGCCTGTCCATTCTACTTCTTTGTCCGTAAGTCCGTCTATCCGTTCGTCTGTCTGCCTGTCTGAGATAGATAGAGTATGTGTGTAAAGGTACACATTTGTTAGTGTCTTTCTGATATTGAATTGGTTATATGTGTATGAGGTGGAGTGTGTATGCAGGGGGTTGTGTATGCAGGTGAGTGTGTATGTGTATGTTATTGAGCAGGTGTATAAATATGATAGTTTGCATAAATGAGATATGTATGTATTAATGTGTGTAAATATGAGAAGAAATACATTAGAAAACTTGGTGACAACTGGCAAGATTGAGGGAAGATGAACAAGGGAAAGACAGAGGAGTAAATACCTCTCTCACTCTCTCTCTCTCACTCTTTCACACTCATTTTGTCTTACTCTATCTCACACACACACACACACACACACACACACACACACATTCACTAACTCTCTCACTCAGTCTATCAGATTCTCTCACTCAATTTCTCTATCTCACTCTCTCTTTCACTCACTCTCTCACATATTCCCTCAATCACACTATCTTAGTCTCTCACTCAATCTCTCACTCGCTCACTAATTCTATCACTCGCTTACTCACTCGCTCACCATCTCACACTTACACTCACTCGCTCACTCTCTCTCACTCACACTCACTCATTCACTCTCTAAATCACACTCACTAACTCACTCTCTCAATCACACACACTTACAAGCATAAAGACAAACACCCTCATTCACTCGCTCACTCAATTTCTCTCTCACTCGCTCACTCTCTCATTCATTCACTCTCTCTGTCTCTCTATAACTCACGCTCTCACCCAGCCACTCTTTCTCTCTCTTACTCACTCTTTCTCTCTCTCTCTCTCTCTCTCTCTCTCTCACACACACACACACACACACACTCACTCACTCACTCACTCTCTCCCTCTAACTCACTCACACAGACACACCAATGCACAAACAAACGCACTAATTTTCACTCAACCACTCACTCTATCATACTCACTCACTCACTCGCTGAATCTCTAACTCACACTAACTCACTCGCTTTATTACCCTCTCTCAATCACTCACAGAGACAGACTAGCACATACACATTCTCTCTCATACTCATTCTCTCACGCGGTCACACACCCTCACTCAATCTCTCATTCATACATACATACATACATACATACATACATACATACATACATACATACATACATACATACATACATACATACATACATACGTACATACATACATACGTACATACGTACATACATACATACATACATACACATACATACATACATACATACATACATACATACATACATACATACATACATACATACATACATACATACATACATACATACATACATACATACATACATACATACATACATCCATACATACATACATACATACATACATACATACATACATACATACATACATACATATACCATTACACATACATAGCATACATACATACATACATACATACATACATACATACATACATACATACATACATACATACATACATACATACATACATACATACATACATACATACATACATACATACATACATACATACATACATACATACATACATACATACATACATACATACATACATACATACATACATACATACATACATACATACATACATACATACATACATACATACATACATACATACATACATACATACATACATACATACATACATACATACATACATACATACATACATACATACATACATACATACATACATACATACATACATACATACATACATGACATGACATAGCATACATACATACATACATACTACATACATACATACATACATACATACATACATACATACATACATACATACATACATACATACATACATACATACATACATACATACATACATACATACATACATACATACATACATACATACATACATACATACATACATACATACATACATACATACATACATACATACATACATACATACATACATACATACATACATACATACATACATACATACATACATACATACATACATACATACATACATACATACATACATACATACATACATACATACATACATACATACATACATACATACATACATACATACATACATACATACATACATACATGCATACATACATAGCATAGCATACATACATACATACATACATACATACATACATACATACATACATACATACATACATACATACATACATACATACATACATACATACATACATACATACATACATACAATACATACATACATACATACATACATACCACCCAAGCACACAAAACCTTCACAAACCCCCAAACCATCCACACACACTCACACATCTAGACACAAACACACTGTCTCATATAATCACTGAATCTAATATGAACGAACTCCACACTTTACACACACATACTCTGATGACATCCTCACAAAAATGGAAAAACATGAACAAATTTTGAAAAAAACAAAATTTAACATATACATTCTAAGTAACAGTTTCAATGCCAAAGCTGGATTGTTAAGGGAGCGGTCCAGTACTGATGGACATGTCAGACTACCAGGAAAAATGGATGAAATATTGTCAGATGAATCTAAATTCAGGATAGATCAAAAAGTAAACAAGTCGGAGGACCTGGACGCAATAATGAGGAAAGAGATCCAGTCACTTGTGAATGCGGGACTCATCAGTGAGGCCACTGCAAAAACGCTCACACCACGTGGCCATCCTCAGATGTACGGTCTACCCAAACTTCATAAGCCCGGCATCCCGCTAAGACCTATCCTGTCCATGGTTAACTCTGCACACACCGAATGGCGAGATGGTTAGCCGAAATGTTAAAGCCAGTACGACAGTCCTTCGATCCAAAAATACTCAGAGATACATTCCAACTGGTGGAATTATTGGATACTATGGACATAAATAACAAACACATGGCATCCATGGATACAGCCTCCTATTCACTAACGTTCCATTAGAGGAGACAGTGAAAATAATAAGGGAACGCATTGAAGACAAACACACTAAAATTAGGCATACCAACACCTATTCTGGAGAGGCTACTACTACTATGTACCGCCACATCCAATTCAATTTTCTAACAAGTCATACTGCCAAATTGACGGAGTGGCCATGGGAGTCCTCTTGGTCGTATTCTAGCGGACATCTTCATGGCACATTTAGAAGAAAAGAGATCCTCAGATATCCAAACTTGGCCTTTTACCGTCGTTATGTGGACGATATACTAATTATCACCACAGACGAGCTACAAGCAACATCGTTCCAGGCCACAATGAACAAGACGAATAAAAACATCTCTCTATGGAACACGAACACAACGAAGCGTTACCGTTCCTAGATATTCTAATGAGACGTAGAGCAGACGGCACAATTCAAAGATCGGTGTATCGCAAAGGAACATGGACTGCGCAATTACCTAAATTTCAGAGCTTCACACCTGTCCAGTACAAACGGGCTTTAGTACGGACCCTGTTTGACCGTGCTAGAAAGATATGCACCCAGACACACTGACAGAGGAATTTGAAACTCTGAAGAATGTCTTAACCTGAATGGGTACTCCACAGGATTTATAAAGCGCCACTGCCAACAGCCCAAACCAAACCAACGTAACTACAGTCCCTAAACTCAAGGTATTCATCCAGCTAACCTTTCGAGGGGATGACGTAATGCAACGTCTACAAGACCGGCTTACTACAGCAGTAGGCCGAACATTCTGTGCTGCAACTCCAGTCATTAGATATAAAACCGTACCGATTCCTACACCAGCAGTCAAAGAGCCTGTTCCTCTGTACGCCACAAACATTGTATTTACCAATTCACATGTAGATGCCAGGCCTTCTACATTGGTAGAACAGAGAGACAGCTTAACAAACGAGTGTCAGAACACATACCTCAATGGGTCAACAAGATACAACACACAGGAGATGCTAGCCTCGTGGGGGCCGACACACCGGAAGCTCCGGCGTCTTCAATTGGTAGGCACATTATCGAAAGCGGCCATGTGGTTGACAGAGACACTGCATTTCGCGTGTTGTTTAACACACAAAATACTCGCTTGTTAAAATTTGCAGAAGCAATTATGATCAATCAACGCAAGCCAGAATTGTGCAAACAGAAAGACATGTTAGTCAGCTTAAAATTACCTGGTAGATAATTGACATTACTGTGCGAATATGTGTATATTTCAACTTGAAGGATTTATCTAGTTAATTCACGTAAGTTGTGTGATTTCTGCAGTATGTACCTGACGAGATGCAGCGAAATATGCCAGGCAATAAATCGTGGCAATCTATTGTTTGTGTCTTCGTTATTCAAATTTCTGTTGTTATCTTGCCAGGACCTGCTGCCTTTCCTTCATTCATCTTTTGAATAGCCTTTTCTACTTCAGCCGTAATATTTTTGGTCCATCTTGAGTATTATACAATGCTGGTCTATTGACCCTGATGTCCGAGAATAAATCTTCTGTGTACTCTGTCCATCTTTTTATTATGTCATGTGTTATTAATGATAATTTCTCTAGTTTTTCCTCTGTTACAACCGTTTCCTGTATATTATTTGTCTCTCTTTGTAAATCTTGTTATTTGTTCATGTAGTTCTTTCTTACCAAGTACTACAGGAGACAAATGGACATCGTAAACTGATTAGAGCAATTAGACGTAGACAGTCAAAATTTATTGGACATGTTATGAGAAGAAATGGATTGGAGAACTTGGTGACAACTGGTAAGATCGAAGGGAACAGACCAAGAGGCAGACCGAGAGGAAAATACCTGGATGGCTTGGCCACATGGCATGGACGAGACAGGAACACTGAGCTGATCCACGATACTGGTCGATGGGGTGAAATGGCGAGTCATGACCGCCCACGCTTTCCGGCATGGCACATGATTGATTGATTGAGTTCTTTCGAGTATACTGCTCGCCGTGGTTGTTAATTACAACGCGGTGGGCTGCCTGATCAGTGTAAATACAAACATGCCTCTGGTGTGAGACTCTAGCAGTTGTGAGTGGGCGCGAGGTCACATTGTGCGTGGTCTCTTGCGGCCCTGTGCAGGCATGTTCGAATCTAGGTCGGCATAGCCAGATCGTACAAATAGTGTAGCGTGTGTATTGAGTCGATGTGTGCGGCGCGGTTCGGTTGTCGAAGACGTCGCTCGGCGGGGTGCATGAGGTAACGTCGACGTTGAGGGGATACTTCGAGTGCGTGTACCGTGGGTCGGCGTTAGTGTCCGAATCTAACTCTTCTTACCTTTGCTGGTCATATCGAATTGACTATGTATGGGACAGCGTGGGGGATTTTCTTTCAGGAGGTAAGGGATTGAGGGGGCATATAGAGCAGTAAGGAAAGCAGCCAGCTCACACATACTAGGTTGATTATAGTATATATGTTCATGCCTATGGAGCTGATGAGGCCTCTGGGAGGGGGGGGGGCCAACTGCCTGGATGGAATGATGACTATCTACATGAATGGGATGGAATGATGACTATCTACATGAATGGGATGGAATGATGACTATCTACATCAATGGGATGGAATGATGACTATCTAAATGAATGGGATGGAATGATGACTATCTACATGAATGGGTCATGTAGAATTTAAATAGCACTTGTTTTCTGTGGCAGGGCGATCCCCTGTATACCCTGTAAGGCAGGAAAGGCATACCTATACTATGGGTATATGGACAAGATGAGTATTAGGTACCTCAGTTCTTCTGGGCATAGGATTGAGAGCCTTAAGGGGAATGAAGTGGGGGAGGAAGGAATGAAGAGGGAATGTTTGAATCGACATATATCCCCCTTGAGGTGAGGCTTAAGCCTGGTGGTGGAGCAGCAACGGCCGTGTGATGGAGAGGATGACTTAATGGGGTTATTGAGTTCCTAAGATTTAGGGTACAACTAAGATGGGACTGGTAACAATATCCCATAATTTCCTCAGACAACGCAGTTCCTGGAGCGGCTGACTAGATAAAGTCCACTTCATAACAGTTACTTCTTTTCGGCCAAATAATGACGGGGTTGGTGACCACGTTGTAGGGTAGCCACTTGAAGCTGAGGGCAGGTTGCCTATGAATAGATCTTAGCCAGCGTGTTGTTCAAGAGTCTATCACCAGTTTCTATCTTTTTAGGGTCAGCTTTCTGGTCAGGAGTAAAGATGGCAGCGATGACACAATTGATGCGGTAGAACCATGCTGATGCCAAGACTAGGGTCTACTCCTACTCCTCTGTGTTGGAGTAACGGGCAGTATTACCGCCGGCCAACGATTTTGGCTCATCAAACTAATCATCACTCACACACATCCCCGTGTTTAGAGTACGGGCAGTATTACCGCCAGCAACGCTTTTGGCTCATCAACTAATCATCACTCACACACATCCCCGTGTTTAGAGTAACGGGCAGTATTACCGCCAGCCAACGCTTTGCTCATCAACTAATCATCACTCACACATCCCCGTGTTAGAGTAACGGGCAGTATTACCGCCGGCCAACGTTTTTGGCTCATCAACTAATCATCACTCACACACATCCCCGTGTTGGAGTAACGGCAGTATTACCGCCAGCCAACGCTTTTGGCTCATCAACTAATCATCACTCACACACATCCCGTGTTAGAGTAACGGGCAGTATTACCGCAGGCCAACGCTTTTGGCTCATCAACTAATCATCACCCACCCACATCCCGTGATATTGTCGAGACAAGAACACTGAACTGATCCTCGACTCTGGTGATCGAGTGAGATTGCAAAACATGACCGCTTACGCGTACCGGAATGGGTCATGATGATGACGATAAACTGGAAAATATCAGACAATCTATGAACAGAAAATGAAAGATATCTTTGAATAAGAACATTTGAAGTTTAAAGAAACATAAGTTGTTTGTCTATTGATGATATTCCTATTGAGAGATAGTTTGCTGCTGTTGGTACCTCAATGTTGACCAGTTACTTACGGTGATCTTGTGAGAGGAAGTTTACTGTTGTTGATTACCTCAATGTTGACCAGTTACTTACGGTGATCTTGTGAGAGGTAGTTTGCTGTTGGTGATTACTCAATGTTAACTAGTTACTTACGGTGATCTTGTGAGAGGAAGTTTACTGTTGTTGATTACCTCAATGTTGACTAGTTACTTACGGTGATCTTGTGAGAGGAAGGTTGCTGTTGTTGATTACCTCAATGTTGACTAGTTACTTACGGTGATCTTGTGAGAGGAAGGCTGCTGTTGTTGATTACCTCAATGTTGACTAGTTACTTACGGTGATCTTGTGAGAGGAAGGCTGCTGTTGTTGATTACCTCAATGTTGACTAGTTACTTACGGTGATCTTGTGAGAGGAAGGCTGCTGTTGTTGATTACCTCAATGTTGACTAGTTACTTACGATTATTGTGTCAGAGTTTAGTGCCCACACCAGCTCCTGGCACTTTTATACTTTCCTAGCGTAGCAATATCTGTAGGCATCAGCATATTCTTCTCAGGTGTCACAGCAATCATCTATCACTTAAATGTGTTAGACTACTCGGGTCTGCGCGTTAATCTGCAACACGTCACAAACTTTTCATTTGACAAAGCTTTTTTTTCTTCCCATGTGAATGTATCATGCGTAATATGCATTGTTTATGCTTACAAAATCCATTTGACAATGTTTTTCCCCTATGTTAATGTAACATGCACATTTGATGAATGAAAGATGAGTGATTGAAAGGGCCGAATGTAAGACGTGCTCAATTTCTTACCCTTTTAAATAAAGTTCCTTCGTTCGTTCGTTCGCTATCTGTCTTGCCAGCTATCGCCTGTCCATCTACTTCTTTGTCCGTAAGTCCGTCTATCCGTTCGTCTGTCTGCCTGTCTGAGATAGATAGAGTATGTGTGTAAAGGTACACATTTGTTAGTGTCTTTCTGATATTGAATTGGTTATATGTGTATGCAGGGGTTGTGTATGCAGGTGAGTGTGTATGTGTATGTTATTGAGCAGGTGTATAAATATGATAGTTTGCATAAATGAGATATGATGTATTAATGTGTGTAAATATGAAGAAATACATTAGAAAACTTGGTGACAACTGGCAAGATTGAGGGAAGATGAACAAGGAAAGACAGAGGAGTAATACCTCTCTCACTCTCTCTCTCTCACTCTTCACACCATCATTTTGTCTTACTCTATCTCACACACACACACACCACACACACACACACACACACATTCACTAACTCTCTCACTCAGTCTATCAGATTCTCTCACTCAATTTCTCTATCTCACTCTCTCTTTTACTCACTCTCTCACATATTCCCTCAATCACACTATCTTAGTCTCTCACTCAATCTCTCACTCGCTCACTAATTCTATCACTCGCTTACTCACTCGCTCACCATCTCACACCTTACACTCACTCGCTCACTCTCTCTCACTCTCACTCACACTCACTCATTCACTCTCTAAATCACATCACTAACTCACTCTCTCAATCACACACACTTACAAGCATAAAGACAAACACCCTCATTCACTCGCTCACTCAATTTCTCTCTCACTCGCTCACTCTCTCATTCATTCACTCTC
>JACEFZ010015554.1:85000-104119 GCA_014155875.1 Cepaea nemoralis
ATACATACATACATACATACATACATACATACATACATACATACATACATACATACCACCCAAGCACACACACCTTCACACCCCAATCCATCCACACACACTCACACATCTAGACACAAACACACTGTCTCATATAATCACTGAATCTAATATGAACGAACTCCCACACTTTACACACACATACTCTGATGAGCATCCTCACAAAAATGGGAAAACATGAACAATTTTGGAAAACAATTTATACATATACATTCTGTAACGTAAAGAAAATAGTGAAGCGATTCAATAAGATTCTTCCTAAAATTAATATAAACATGCTGAAATTAGCGGTGCACAAGTTTTCCTATAGTACATGTTAAATCCTCCCCCGATGGAGTTTCCACCTTGTCGTGGTGGGGGAGCTTGAGTTTCTCAATGACCCTGACAGCTATGCCGGCGGTAGCGTAGCTACCAGCAGGGCCTCCCAAGCCGGACAGGTCAAAGGGTAGAGAACAGACAAAGAGAAACACCCTGGTCCTCCAGGTTGGGGGTTGAAGCGTGGGGTTAACATCCCCACCTTTGTAAAAACCTTTTTTGTTACGAAACAGATACATGAACGCTCGATTTCGGACTGACTTATCTGGACAACGACCTTGGAACGTTAAAGGACACTATATCGAGCTGGAGCGGCCGAAGAACTAACCCGGGAGCTGGTTGAATATCAAATGGATATAACAGCAATTCAAGAAATAAGGTGGCCAGGAGAGGGTACTTTATAGCAAAATGGAATGATTATAATATATGGAGGAAACACCCAAAATAAACATGAATTAGGAACAGGATTTGTCATCAAAAAAAGTTATGGGGGAACGTTTTAAACTTTAAAGCTGTTAATGACAGGATTAGTAAATTACGAATAATAGGTAAATGGAAAAAATATAACGATGATTAATGTATATGCACCTACTGAAGAGAAAGAAGATGATATTAAAGAAGACTTTTATAATGATCTGGAAGATGTCATAGAAGAAACCCCCAAACAGGACATCCTGATTGTGCTGGGAGACTTCAATGCAAAAATAGGTAGAGAGCAAACTAATAAATAAAAGTGGCCGGTATGGAAAGCCTACATACAACTTCAAATGATAATGGATGGAGAGTCATCAACCTGGCAGAAGCCAAAGGACTGCAGATTAGCAGTACCAGACTACAAAGAAAAGATATACACAAACAAACTTGGAAATCATGTGACAAGAGAACCTATAATCGAATAGATCACATTTTAATTAACAAAAGGAATGCATCAAACATACAGCAAGTTAGAAGTTATAGAGGAGCTGAGTGCCACAGTGACCACTTCCTCGTTGGAGCAAAATTTAAAATAAAACTAAAGAGAGCTTTCTATACTAAATTACAAAGATTACACCCAACATATAACAGAGAAAATCTACAAGAAATTACAGTCAAAGAGAAATTTACAGTTGAAATAAAATGTAAACTTGAAACTCTGCAAAACCCTTTGGAGGAAAGCGTTGACCAAACTTGGTTGAACATCAAGAATACAATTCAATCTACCGCAGAAGAATGTCTCGGTGTGTTAACCACGCATAGAAAGAACAGATGGTTCAATCCAAAATGTGAAGAAGCAGTCATTAGGAAAAAGAATGCCAGACATTTATGGTTAAATGACATCAACAACATCCAAAAGGAAGAGCATTATAGAAATGAATGTAAAGAGGCTACAAAAATAGTCCGACTGCAGAAGCGAGAATATATGAGTAATATAATCAAAGATATGGAAACTAATCACCAGAAAAATGAATCCAGAAAATTGTTTAAAGGACTGAAGTCAATGAAGCGAGGGCACCAACAAAACACATATGGTTTAAAAGACAAAAATGGGAATATGATAAATACCAATGAGGAAATGTGCAACACATGGAAAGAATATTTTGTTGAATTACTAAATTGTGAAGCTCCAATTAACATTTTCCCACAGGAAGAGGTTCTAACATGCGAACCACAAATTGAAGTACCTACATTTGAAGAAATCCTATATGTAATCACACGACTTAAAAACAATAAGGCAACTGGGACTGATGGAATTGCTGTTGAATTTATAAAGGCAGGTGGCTATGCATTACATCTAAAGCTATACGAACTAATAATAAAAATCTGGAGGACAGAAGAATTACCCCATGACTGGAAAGAGTCATTATTGATACCTATCTTTAAGAAAGGAGACAAGTTCCAATGTGGAAATTATAGAGGAATATCACTACTGTTCACAAGCTATAAGATACAATCCGCAGTATTACTAAATAGACTAAAACCATATTCAGAAGACATATTAGGTGACTACTAGGCGGGTTTTAGACAAAACAGATCAACAATAGATCAGATATTTATCTTATGACAAATAGCCGAGAAAAATCGGGAATATAAAATAGATCTCCATAACATGTTTGAGGATTTTAAAAAGGCTTATGATAGTGTCCATAGGAATAGTCTATGGAATACTATGCAGGAACTTGGAATACCAAGGAAGTTAATCAACATGACCAGACTATGCATGGAAGATACTTATAATATAATAACATATAAAGGCAGGAAATCAGACCCCTTCCAAATAACTTCTGGCTTGAAACAGGGTGATGCACTATCGCCGCTACTCTTCAATCTGGCTCTAGAGAAAGTTGTAAGGAAGGTAAAGGAGGAATGTGATATTGGAGGAACATCCAAGCTGCTTGGTTATGCAGATGATATAGATATTATAGGGCAAAGTGAACAAAAGACATTGGAAATATTGACTCACTTAAAGGAAAAAGCCCAACAGATGGGGCTGGTTATCAACCAAGATAAGACAGAATATATGGTAATTTCAAGAGACGGAATGGCTAAAAACTCTGGCCACATACAAATAGATAATATGACCATTAAAAGAACGGAAACATACAAATACCTGGGTACAATCTTCAACTGCTCCAACATCATAAAGGAAGAAATACAAACTAGAATCAACTCTGGAAATAAGATATACTATGCATTACAACATCTACTAAAATCAAATGCGCTATCTCGTAACACCAAAATCACAATATACAAAACACTGATCAGACCAGTTGTGCTGTATGGCTCTGAAACCTGGAGTACAACGAAAGGAGACGAAGCCTTGTTACAAACCTTTGAGAACAAAGTATTAAGACGCATCTTTGGACCCATTAGGGATACACAAAGTGGAGAGTGGAAAAGAAGAAGTAACAAAGACATTTATGATCTGTTTAAGTCCCCTCTAATCACTGGTATCATGAAGGCTAATAGACTACAATGGCTGGGGCATATAGAAAGAATGAAAGATAATAGGGAAACAAAACTCGCTTACACTCAGGAAATAAATGAACGTAGACCCCGAGGTAGACCAAGAAGGCGGTGGAGAGATAATACATATACAGACCTACAAGCACTTGGAATCAATGACTGGCAAGAGAAGGTCCACCAGAGAGACGAATGGAGATGGATTGTATCTGCAGCAAAGAACCTCAATGGCTCGGAACGCTGAAGAAGAAGAAGAAGAAGAAGAAGAAGAAGAAGAAGAAGAAGAAGAAGAAGAAGAAGAAGAAGAAGAAGAAGAAGAAGAAGAAGAAGAAGAAGAAGAAGAAGAAGAAGAAGAAGAAGAAGAAGAAGAAGAAGAAGAAGAAGAAGAAGAAGAAGAAGAAGAAGAAGAAGAAGAAGAAGAAGAAGAAGAAGACATGTTAAAATCAAGTGGCAGTAAATATAATATAAAAGATGAGAGTACAGAAAAAAATGTGGGATCGCATGTAATCTGACAGGCATGCAATCAACTTTCTCTATCTCTTTTTGTGTCGCTCACACATACTCACATATACACTCTATCGTTGACTAACTTTCTCTCTCGTTCTCACTCACTCTCTCTCTCACTCACACACACTCACTGTCAATCTCCCACACTCACTCTCTCTTACTCCCCCATACATACACACTCTCACTGACTCTCACTCAATCTCTCCTCTCACTCTCTCACTCACCATCTCATACTCTCACACACACACACACACACACACACACATACACACACTCACATTCACTCTCTCACTCACACAAAAGTGACTAATTACTACGCCAGTTCCCAGGGTGAAAACTCGGGACAAATGTCTGTAATAGTGATTGAAGACACAATCCCTAGATATTAATTTAAAAAAAAAAAAAAAAAGCCAAAATAAGTTGTATGATGAAATTATATTTCCCCATATTATGTGGGATTTGTTGGTGTCAATGTTAAAGTCTCCGAGTAGTACGATTTCCTTCCCGGAAGCGAAAACCACATCCATCATGATAGTGAAGTTTCCGTACCAGACGTATCCAGCACTGGGATTACGATAGAGGTAACCAATTATCAGGGGTGTGCGGTTTTGAAGTTTTAGCTCTAACCAAATACATTCTATTTCGCAAGTTTTAAAGTCTAGCGACTTTGACTGACTTAGTCCTGACCGCTGTCGGCTAGGATGTCCATTGTTAGCGTGAGGGGGGGGGGTGTGTCAAAGTGGTTTACTGCCGTGTGTGTGTGGCGATGTTTGCAACGATGGATCCTTGCAGGGGAGGACAGGAAAACTATTTTGTTAGTTATTTCATTCCATTGTGAAGGTGGGGGTAGGAAGGAGGGGTTGATTTATTCTTGGTAGCATGGGTGATCCTTGAGTGGCAGGAGTTCGGGGGTCAGACGCCAGCAGACGTTTACCTGGTGTAATGGAAAAGTCTCGTTCTTCAGAATTCAATGTCCGTCGTGTGTGTGAGTTGGTCGTGTTTGTGCCCTTTCTGGGTATTTTATATTTTAAGCCATCAAACTATTACCTAATGTGGATGTGTGGATTTGGTCTCTATACAGTCGTTTCTTTGGCGCCCCTATCTGCGATGTGAAGAATGGTGTGTTATTGATGAATTGTACATTTTACTGTTTACATAATTTCTCTAGGGTGCTGTTGTTTATGTCGGCTAGTCGACGCTGGGAGCCATAACTTGGTGGTATGACGGAGGAGAAAAACACTTTAAAATATGGAAAATTATAACGTAATAAGTCTAATAGTTTTCGTAATTGATAAATGGTGATATTTTGGTTTCTCATAGTGTCTTTTATCCCTATGTGAATCGTTGTCTTTCTAATGTTCGTATTTACTTCCATTCTACGTATATTGTCTGTTATTCTGTCTATCTCTGCATCTGGAAGCTGAATTGTTGCGGCTATGTCGGTGTCTGATAAGGACATACGGTCACTGTATATGCCTCCGATCAAAGAGTTGCCAATTATTATGTCGGTGTAATCTTTAGGTGTTTTATGTGTGTGTTGGGTTCTGATACGCCTTGCACGCTTTTTCTGCCATTTATGACTGTCCAGCTGTAGTCTGTCTTCTTGCAGGTTATCAGTTGTTTCCTGAATGTAGTCGTTGTCTGTTGGCAGTGTTTCGTCGTCCTGGCTGTTCTTTAACAGTTGCTCTTGAAATGCTTCAAATCTATTGCTAACCTTCACTTCGATAAGATATGTTGAGTGTTGTTGAGCAACTTTTTCTATTTGCTGATGTGTTTTGATTGGCTGAGTAATTGATGCGATTACGACTGTTTCTGTTACTTTTAAACTGTCTGCGTGTGTTGCCAGATCGTAGTGGGCGAACGCTGTAAAGTTTCAATGGTGTGTTTTAGTGTAACATTTTCTTCTCTCAGGAGAGTCACCTCTGACTTTAGGTTGATGTAGTCACTAATGATCCTGGCGATCTTGTCTGTGTTGTCAGAGGCGGCGTCTGTAAGTACTTTCAAACCTGGCTCTAACTTTTCAATATGCTGCTGGCAAACGCACGAATGGTGGTTTGTAGCTGGGGTCTAATCTACTTCCGATGGTGCAAATTCTAATGGCTAGCAACACTGGTCGGTTAGTTAAATTTGCATTCGTGTTGTTGCTGTGCTGAGGCATGGTTTGTTCGACTATGTTGCTATTATGTCCTGACGCCGTGATGGCATCACCTGCAGGTTCTGTTGGTTTAATAGTCTCGTCAGACACTATCATGCTAGATCGACAGGTGTGTTTAGTGAGTCACCTATCAATTTATGTGCTGTCTGCTGAATTTTGACGAAATGTGTTGCGAGTCACTCAGACATGACGTCAGCTGCTCCCTGAGCAAGCAAACTGTTTTTAGTATGTTAGAGATGCAATGTGTGTAACGAAGCTGATATTTTGATTTTGACTTGAGCGCCGTGTCGCTCCAACCCGGCACTCGACTTGGTCGCCCTAATAATGTTTGATCAGACATGTTCGAAATGCCTGGTAATGTAGTGTATTACTGAATGTAATGGAAATGCATTTACCCTGGTTCATACGTTTAACGGAAAGTGATGGAGAGCCAAAGCAGTTCTTTAACTTGCCTTTCACTGCTTTATCTTTGTTGAGTGTATAGTTCTTAGTTCTCGCAGATCTTAACCTTAATCCACATCGTCCTCGTTCTGCCGCTATCTCCAGCACAGAGCCTCCCTCCTCGTCATGCATGGCTACATAGTATTGTGTTACCGCCAGCAGGTACACATTGTTCCAGCGCCCGCACTCGGTTTAAATTCCAGTGATGCGATTGGCTAGTTCAAGCTATCACTAACGTTTCGCTGCCCATGAATAATTTATCCATAGTATTGAATACAACATTATTAGTATTCATGACCAACACTGCACATTTAGCAACTTTAAAACAATTTCAACAATTGAACGGCATTATTATGGTCAAAACCATATGAAATCCATAGCGCATGAAAGAAGATAAACAGGAAAAATAATCCAAGCAGGAGGCGAATACACAAACACGTCTTTCCGCTCAGGAGCTAACTCCTCCTCCTTTTATGATGTATTTTTTGAACCCCCAGTAAATGTTTTACCAATACGTGCACTCACTTAAGCTACACAAACATTTATAGACATTTATAATTTATACTGACAAAATGAGATTAAAATATAATCACTGAGTTTATATATTGCTATGATGATACTATGATGATACTATGATGATGATGATTATAATAATGTTATAACTCAACTAATGAAGACAGATCATGCTTCCCCGGTGGATCGTTGACTGTCCATGGATCTAAGAGCGCTGTGGTTATAGCTTAGGAAATTCATTCACAAGACTTCGTGCAGAAGTCGAAGTGTACGAAATTGTGAAGGAAGTTTCTGGAGCTTTTGCCTTAACCACAAGTAGTCTGACTATGGAGGTCATGGCAGTAAGTAAAGGAATAGGATGGCTCGAGACACAGACATTCACTAGAGCGTGTTTCCTTGGTGACTCAAGGAAGTTGAGTTATAACATTATTTAGTTGAGTTATTGGGGTACTGAGGTAATGAGATATAGTTGAGTTATAACATAATTATAATCATCATTCCTTGGTGACTCAACCATGGGAGTGATCACATGCCATGCTCAGTCCTGATCTCTAAACCCAGGAAAGTTAAAGTTGGGAGAGCAAGCAAGACCTTCCGGTATGAGTGGACCGATTGCCTTCTTGGGCGCCTCTGACAAGGGTCATGCAACATGACTGTTAAAACTCCCTTTTTGCATCCCCCATGGTGGACCCCAGAAGTAGACCATACTTGGAAAGCAAAGAGAGCTGCAGTGAAGCAGATAAAGAAAGTGCGACAGACACTTCGAAGCTCACGAGAGGAAGTGGACACAGCGGAAAATGTCAAGAAAGATAAGGTGGAGGTTTTCAAGCGCTGTGCTGCAGAGGTCAAAAAGGCAAAATGGGAATGTTTCATGAAGGAGATTGTAGGTGATAAAACACTGCAAAAATTCTGGAAACTGCACAGGCAAATGCAGAGAAAAGATCGGCCGATGACAGTGGGACAATCTATAGAGATGATAGTGTGCGCGTGACAACAGACAAAGAGAAACTGGAGGCTTTTCTCCAGAGATTTTTAGAGCAGACCAATCATAATGATGCGGACACCAGGGATGCAGTTAGAGAGGAGCTATCTGGCACCACGAAGAATATGCAGTATGAAGACATCAAACGGGTGGAAGATGTTAAACACATTTTGAAAAAGGCAAAAGACACGGCACCAGGGCCCGATAGGGTCAGGTATGGCCACATGAAGAGTTTGAGCGAAGCAGACCTGGAGGAGATGACCGACTGCTTTAACCAGAGCATTAGGACAGCATCAGTACCGCAGGATTGGGTGCACAGCTATCTCATCCCTCTCCCAAAACCATTCAAGGATCAATCAAAGCTTAGCGGCTTTAGGATCATCACCCTTCAAAATACATTTGGGAAGGTTTTAGAGAAGATAGTCGCTGTTAAGCTGCAGGAATTTTTGGAAAGTGTGAAGCTTCTTCCAAGAGGCCTGGGGAGCTACAGGCCAGGAAAATATACCTGGTCTAATGCAGCCACTTTTGCCTTTGATGTTTATGAGGGGTTCCAGAGTAGACAGGAAAGGATGGCGGTAGCGCTCTGATCTCGAGGATGCGTACAATAGAGTTCGGTATGATATTTTGATGATCGCATTGATGGAGAAGGGGGTCAATCCCTGGTTGGTGAACTGGATAGCAGCCGTCCTTCACTCTCGTCGGGTTGCTCTCCTTCTGGGCGCATGGACCTTAGAGCCACATATGTTAACCCCGTGACTGCCACAGGGATCTGCAGTCTCACCGGTGCTCTTTAATGTGTATACGAGCAAGATTGCAAACCTAGAAGCACCAGGGGTTGGAAGAATACTAACATTTGCAGATGATATTCTTGCATATAGGCAGGGGAGAGATAGGGAGCAAACAGCCCAGGTGTTACAGGCGACAGTAGATGAAGTGATTGACTGGTGCACAGAAATTAGTGCTGTCATCCACCCGGAAAAGGCGGCTGTTTTGTGGTGCTCTCTGGACAACAGGATTGTGAGAGCTGATGTCCCAAGCCTCGCGATAGATGGTAGAAATGTCAGCAGAGAGATCAAACTGAAGTATCTGGGGATCACATTTGACAGGAGCCTATCCTTCAAGGACCATGTGGAGACGGTCGTAACAAGAACTCAAAAGGGACTCAATGAACTTAAAACTATGGCTGCAATGGACATAGAGCAGAGAATGCTTTTAACACTATACCAGCACTTGATCCTTTCAGTAATTGATTATGGATTAGGTCTGCTCACTGTCCCAGAGAGTCAGCTGGTAAAGTTAGAGCTCAAGGTGATGCAGGCGAAGGCATACCTCAGAGTAGCTGCAGACACAGACCACCCACTGCATGAGGCGCTGGACGCAGTTAAGGGTCAGCGACTGATAAGAGGGAAATCATGGATGGCTCAGGCGGAGGATACGATCAGACAGGTGTGCTCCTTGGAGAACATTAGGCGTGGAGAGGAGTGGGTCAGAGTGCCAACGGAGCAGTCAGACTTGTGCAGAGTTATAATCACATTAAGCCGGGAGTGCAGGGAATGGCCAGCAGGGGCCACGGAAGTGGAAATCCAGCAACTAATTTAGGACAATGTTCACTCGGGTGATGTGATTATCTACACAGATGGTTCGGTGTCATGTGGTGAGAGAAGTGGCTGGGGTGTCATAGCCAAAGCTAATGGTCGATGTTTGGGGCAGGAGAGCCTGGCATATGATACCACAACATCCAGCTTAAGAATGGAAGTGGAGGCAGTCACTACGGCTCTCCGATGGATGGAGAACACAACACACACACATATCGTGATTGTAACTGACTCAGACATGCTGACGAGGGTGAGGACGGGCAGACTTCGTGCGGAGTGGCTTGCTTCGCTTCGGAGGTCACGGGTGACAAGCATCGCCTGGATCTTTTCTCCGGGGCATGCCGGTGTTCTGGGAAATGTACAGGCGGACAGATTGGCTGGCTCTGCAGAACTTGGTGGAGTATTGATACATGACAAGGCAGACGTGGTTGCGGCCTTGTGGGAGCACGTGCACACCTCGGAGGAGCAAATGGATTACCATGGTCTGGCAAGAATGAGACAACGAGGAGTGACGAAGGGATCTGACCGACGTTCAACGCTCACAGGAAAGGCGAGACGGACTTATAATCAGATTGCTATTGGTACTATTAGTGTTGGAACTCTTCGCTGGCTGCTGAGGATGAGGACGGAGCACTTATGGGAATGCGCCGAATGCTGAAATGTCGATTCCTAAATCAATTAATCAATCAATCCTTGGTGACTCAATGAGTATGCTCAGAAAGATAGAGATGGGCTGGATCCGGAGAGAGTTTTGCTGTCTCTGGAGCGGTCTCAGCTGGCAAAAATTAGTTTTATTTTCGTGCCAGGGCATGCGGGTGTATGGACAGGTTGATCGGCTTGCGGGTAAGGCTACTGTGGGGGGGGGGGGGGGGCCGGACGCACCATGGGCCAGGCTGACATTCTGAATGCTTTACGAGAAGTAAGTGATGACTGAATCTACAACCATGGTCACGCTGCGAAAATAGCAAGTTAAAAGAGGGGTGGCCAGACAAGTACACTATGCAGGAAGCCAAGGAAGATTAATAAACCAACACAGAACTGGTGTCGTGAGCCTCTACACACTGCGGGATTTACTAAAGATGGGATCCGAGCACTTATGGACTGAATGGTTCGATGTGCAATGAGGATGATATGTCGACTACGTAACTAACTAACTAACTAACTAACCAACTAACTAACTAACTAACTAACTAGCTAACTAACTAACTAACTAACTAACTAACTAACTAACTAACTGATTGACTGACTAACTAACTAACTAACTGACCAACTAACTAACTAACTAACTGATTGACTGACTAACTAACTAACTAACTGATTGACTGACTAACTAACTAACTAACTAATTGACTGACTAACTAACTAGCTAACTAACTAACTAACTAACTAACTAACTAACTAACTAACTGATTGACTGACTAACTAGCTAACTAACCAGCTAATTAACCAACTAACTAACTAGCCAACTAACTAACTAACTAACTAATTAACTAACTAAATAACCAACTAACTAACTAACTAACTAACTAACTGATTGACTGACTAACTAACTAGCTAACTAACCAGCTAACTAACCAACTAACTAACTAGCCAACTAACTAACTAACTAACTAACTAACTAACTAACTAATTAACTAACTAAATAACCAACCAACTAACTAACTAACTAACTAACTAGCTAGCTAAGTGACTGATTGACTGACTAACTAACTAACTAACTAACTAACTAACTGATTGACTAACTAACTAACTAACTGACTGACAAACCAACTAACTAACTAACTAACTAACTGATAAACTGACTAAATAACTAACTAACAAACTTATTGACTGACTGACTAACTAACTAACTAACTATCTAACTAATCAACTAACTAACTGATTGACTGACTAACTAACTAACTAACTAACTGATTGACTGACTAACTAACTAACTAAGTAACTAACTGATTGACTGACTGACTAACTAACTAACTAACTAAATAACTGATTTACTGACTAACTAACTAACTAACTAACTAAGTGATTGACTGACTAACTGATTAACTGATTGACTGACTGACTAACTAACTAACTAACTGATTGACTGACTAACTAACTAACTAACTAACTAACTGATTGACTGACTAACCAACTAACTATCTAACTAACTAACTGATTGACTAACTAACTAACTGATTGACTGACTAACTAACTAACTAACTAACTGATTGATTAACTAACTAACTAACTGTTTGACTGACTGACTAACTAACTAACTAACTAACTAACTGATTGACTGACTAACTAACTAACTAACTAACTAACTAACCGATTGACTGACTAACCAACTAACTAACTAACTAACTGATTGACTGACTAACTAACTAACTAACTAACTAACTAACTAACTAACTAACTAACTGATTGACTGACTAACTAACTAACTAACTAACTAACTGATTGACTGACTAACCAATTAACTAACTAACTAACTAACTGATTGACTGAATATTAACTAACTAACTAACGAACTAACTAACTAATTAACTGACTGACTGACTAACTAAAAAAACTAACTAACTAACTGATGGACTGACTAACTAACTAGCTAACTAACCAGCTAACTAACTAAGTAACTAACTAACTAATTAACTAACTAAATAACCAACTAACTAACTAACTAACTAACTAGCTAACTGACTGATTGACTGACTAACTAACTAACTAACTAACTAACTGATTGACTGACTAACCAACTAACTAACTAACTGATTGACTGACTAACTAACTAACTAACTAACTAAATAACTGATTGACTGACTGACTAACTAACTAACTAACTAACTAACTAACTGATTGGCTGACTAACTAACTAACTAACTGATTGACTGACTAACTAACTAACTAACTAACTAACTGATTGACTGACTAACTAACTAACTAAATAAAAATCTAACTAACTAACTAACTAACCAACTGATTGACTGACTAACTAACTAACTAACTAACTGATTGACTGACTAAATAACTAACTAACTAACTGATTGACTAACTAACTAACTAACTAACTGATTGACTGACTAACCAACTAACTAACTAACTAACTAACTAACTGATTGACTAACTAACTAACTAAATAACTACATAACTAACTAACTAACTAACTAGCTAACTGATTGACTGACTAACTAACTAACTAACTAACTAACTAACTAACCGATTGACTAACTAACTAACTAACTAACTAACTGATTGACTGACTGACTAACTAACTAACTAACTAACTGATTGACTGACTGACTAACTAACAAACTAACTAACTGATTGACTGACTAACTAACTAACTAACTAACTGATTGACTGACTAACTAACTAACTAATGAACTAACTAACTAGCTAACTAACTAACTAACTAACTAACTAACTTATTGACTAACTAACTAACTAACTGACTAACTAACAACTAACTAACTAACTAACTAACTGATTGACTGACTAACTAACTAACTGATTGACTGACTAACTATCTAACTAACTGATTGACTGACTAACTAACTAGCTAACTAACTAACTAACTAACTACCTAACTAACTAACTAACTAATTGACTGACTAACTAACTAGCTAACTAACCAGCTAACTAACGAACTAACTAACTAGCCAACTAACTAACTAACTAACTAACTAATTAATTAACTAAATAACCAACTAACTAACTAACTAACTAGCTAGCTAACTGACTGATTGAATGACTAACTAACTAACTAACTAATTAACTAACTATTTAACTAACTGATTGACTAACTAACTAACTAACTGATTGACTGACTAACCAACTAGCTAACTAACTAACTGATAAACTGACTAACGAACTAACTAACTAACAAACTGATTGACTGACTGACTAACTAATTAACTAACTAACTAACTAACTGATTGACTGACTAACTAACTAACTAACTGATTGACTGACTAACTAACTAATTAAGTAACTAACTAATTGACTGACTGACTGACTAACTAACTAACTAACTAACTAAATAACTGATTGACTGACTGACTAACTAACTAACTAACTGATTGACTGACTACCTGATTAACTGATTGACTGACTGACTGACTAACTAACTAACTAACTGATTGACTGACTAACCAACTAACTAACTAACTAACTAACTAACTGATTGACTGACTAACTAACTAACTAACTAACTGATTGACTAACTAACTAACTGATTGACTGACTAATTAACTAACTAACTAACTAACTGATTGATTAACTAACTAACTAACTGTTTGACTGACTGACTAACTAACTAACTAACTAACTAACAAACTGATTGACTGACAAACTAACTAACTAATCGATTGACTGATTAACCAACTAACTAACTAACTAACTGATTGACTGACTAACTAACTAACTAACTAACTGATTGACTGACTAACTAACTAACTAACTAACTGATTGACTGACTAACCAACTAACTAACTAACTAACTAACTGATTGACTGAATAACTAACTAACTAACTAACGAACTAACTAACTAACTAACTGACTGACTGATTAACTAACAAACTAACTAACTAACTAATTGACTGACTAACTAACTAGCTAACTAACCAGCTAACTAACCAACTAACTAACTAACCAACAAACTAACTAAGTAACTAACTAACTAATTAACTAACTAAATAACCAACTAACTAACTAACTAACTAACTAGCTAACTGACTGATTGACTGACTAACTAACTAACTAACTAACTAACTGATTGACTGACTGACTAACTAACTAACTAACTAAATAACTGATTGACTGACTAACTAACTAACTAACTAATTAACTAACTGATTGGCTGACTAACTAACTAACTAACTGATTGACTGACTAACTAACTAACTAACTAACTAACTAACTAACTGATTGACTGACTAACTAACTAACTAAATAACAATCTAACTAACTAACTAACTAACCAACTGATTGACTGACTAACTAACTAACTAACTAACTGATTGACTGACTAAATAACTATCTAACTAACTAACTGATTGACTAACTAACTAACTAACTAACTGATCGACTGACTAACCAACTAACTAACTAACCAACTAACTGATTGACTAACTAACTAATTAACTAACTAAATAACTAACTATCTAACTAACTAACTAACTGATTGACTGACTAACTAACTAACTAACTAACTAACTAACCGATTGACTGACAAACTAACTAACTAACTAACTAACTGATTGACTGACTGACTAACTAACTAACTAACTAACTGATTGACTGACTGACTAACTAACTAACTAACTAACTGATTGACTGACTAACTAACTAACTGATTGACTGACTAACTAACTAACTAACTACGTAACTAACTAACTAACTAACTGATTGACTGACTAACCAACTAACTAACTAACTAACTAACTAACTGATAGACTGACTAACCAACTAACTAACTAACTAACTGATTGACTAACTAACTAACTAACTAACTAACTAACTGATTGACTGATTAACTAACTAACTAACTAACTGATTGTCTAATTAACTAACTAACTGTTTGACTGACTAATTAACTAACTAACTAACTAACTGATTGACTGACTAACTAACTAACCGATTGACTGAATAACCAACTAACTAACTAACTAACTAACTAACTGATTGACTGACTATCTAACTAACTAACTAACTAACTGATTGACTGACTAACTAACTAACTAACTAACTAACTGATTGACTGACTAACCAACTAACTAACTAACTAACTAACTGATTGACTGACTAACTAACTAACTAACTAACGAACTAACTAACTAACTAACTGATGGACTAACTAACTAACTAACTAACTAAGTAACTAACTAATTGACTGACTACCTAACTAACTAACTAACTAGCTAACTGATTGACTAAGTAACCAACTAACTAACTAAATAACTGATTGACTGACTAACTAACTAACTAACTAACTAGCTAACTAACTAACTAACTAACCAACTAACTAACTAACCGATTGACTGAATAACCAATTAACTAACTAACTAACTAACTAACTGATTGACTGACTATCTAACTAACTAACTAACTAACTGCTTGACTGACTAACTAACTAACTAACTAACGGATTGACTGACTAACCACCTAACTAACTAATTAACTAACTAACTGATTGACTGACTAACTAACTAACTAACGAACTAACTAACTATCTAACTGATTGACTGACTAACTAACTAACTAAGTAACTAACTAATTGACTGACTAACTAACTAACTAACTATCTAACTAACTAACTAACTGATTGACTGACTGACTAACTAACTAACTAACTAACTGATTGACTCACTGACTAACTAACTAACTAACTATCTGATTCACTGACTAACTAACTAACTAACTAACTGATTGACTAACTAACTAACTAACTAACTAACTGATTGACTGACTAACCAACTAACTAACTAGCTAACTAACTAACTAACTAACTAACAGTACTGCATGAAACGCCAGGAATTTAAAAAAATATATAAAACAAGATGATGAACTGAAAACTCGATATCGGGATAGCATCAGGAGCGAGAAGAGCAACATATCGGGATAGCATCAGGAGCGAGAAGAGCAACATATCGCGATAGCATCAGGAGCGAGAAGAGCAACATATCGGGATAGCATCAGGAGCGAGAAGAGCAACATATCGGGATAGCATCAGGAGCGAGAACAGCAACATATCGGGATAGCATCAGGAGCGAGAAGAGCAACATATCGGGATAGCATCAGGAGCGAGAAGAGCAACATAAGCATTTGAAACTAAGTTAACAGAAAACAACCATTCATATCAGCTAACAACGTCAGCTCAAAATATCATACCACCAACGGCTGCCAGAAACAGATGCTGGTTTGTCCAAGGATTCCCCAGCCACACACTGACGGATTCACACGTAAGACAGGAAACACTGGAGCAGGAGTGCAGATCCCGAAGTTGGGAATAAGCAGCGAATACAAAATACAGCCAAGAACTTCAATACACATTGTAGCAATGACAGTAATATTGAAAGCACTCGAGACGACCACGGCGTGCCAGCCAAAGAAATGATGATTCTGTCTGACCCAGTGAAAGGCCACGCAGTCACTGGAGAGCTACCCAACATGTAGCAGGCGGGCAGCACCCTCTGCAACAAGCTATATTTAGAGAGAACATTGAACAGCTAAATAAGTGCAATCATACATGGGTCGGGCGGAGAATGTTGTCAGGCTGACCAATCTCAACCCCCTGAAGCAAATGGCTGCCTGTTCCTCCAGTACTTAACTGCACCTTCTCTAGCATAGTCACAATTCACAGATGATGCAGAGAGCCGAATCCTGCTGCTGTTAATGCAGAGGTCAACGCGTTCATCAATGAACATTCCGACGATTCCGATGTGCTTATCTATAGAGGTGGATCCGCAATACATCAGCAGAGATGTGCGTGGGCATTCGTGTGACGCTCAGCGGACTGAACCATTCAAGCAGCCAGTGGTGCCCACTCTATGACCACGAGCAGCAAGACGGTGGAAGTGATGGCAGTAAGACGGGCTGTCATATGGTTGGAGGTGATTGGCAGTGACACGGGCTGTCATGTGGCTGGAGGGTGATGGCAGTGACACGGGCTGTCATATGGCTGGAGGTGATGGCAGTGACACGGGCTGTCATATGGCTGGAGGTGATGGCAGTGACACGGGCTGTCATATGGCTGGATGTGATGGCAGTGACACGGGCTGTCATATGGCTGGAGGTGATGGCAGTGACACGGGCTGTCATGTGGCTGGAGGTGATGGCAGTGACACGGGCTGTCATGTGGCTGGAGGTGATGGCAGTGACACGGGCTGTCATGTGGCTGGAGGTGATGGAAGTGACACGGGCTGTCATGTGGCTGGAGGTGATGGCAGTGACACGGGCTGTCATATGGCTGGATGTGATGGCAGTGACACAGGCTGTCTTGTGGCTGGAGGTGATGGCAGTGACACGGGCTGTCATGTGGTTGGAGGTGATGGCAGTGACACGGGCTGTTATGTAGCTGGAGGTGATGGCAGTGACACGGGCTGTCATGTGGCTGGAGGTGATGGCAGTGACACGGGCTGTCTTGTGGCTGGAGGTGATGGCAGTGACACTGGCTGTTATGTAGCTGGAGGTGATGGCAGTGACACGGGCTGTCATGTGGCTGGAGGTGATGGCAGTGACACGGGCTGTCATGTGGCTGGAGGTGATGGCAGTGACACGGGCTGTCATGTGGCTGGAGGTGATGGCAGTTGACACGGGCTGTCATGTGGCTGGAGGTGATGGCAGTGACACGGGCTGTCATGTGGCTGGAGGTGATGGCAGTGACACGGGCTGTCATGTGGCTGGAGGTGATGGCAGTGACACGGGCTGTCATGTGGCTGGAGGTGATGGCAGTGACACGGGCTGTCATGTGGCTGGAGGTGATGGCAGTTACACGGGCATTTATGTGGCTGGAGGTGATGGCAGTGACACGGACTGTCATATGGCTTTAGGTGATGGCAGTGACACGGGCTGTCATGTGGCTGGAGGTGATGGCAGTGACACGGGCTGTCATGTGGCTGGAGGTGATGGCAGTGACACGGGCTGTCATGTGGCTGGAGGTGATGGCAGTGACACGGGCTGTCATGTGGCTGGAGGTGATGGCAGTGACACGGGCTGTCATGTGGCTGGAGGTGATGGCAGTGACACGGGCTTTCATATGGCTGGAGGTGATGGCAGTGACACGGGCTTTTATGTGGCTGGAGGTGATGGCAGTGACACGGGCTGTCCATGTGGCTGGAGTGATGGCAGTGACACGGGCTGTCAGGTGGCTCGAGGTGATGGCAGTGACACGGGCTGTCATGTGGCTGGAGGTGATGGCAGTGACACGGGCTTGTCATGTGGCTGGAGGTGAATGGCAGTGACACGGCTGTCATGTGGCTGGAGGTGATGGCAGTGACCACGGGCTGTCATGTGGCTGGAGGTGATGGCAGTGACACGGGCTGTCATGTGGCTGGAGGTGATGGCAGTGACACGGGCTGTCATGTGGCTGGAGGTGATGGCAGTGACATGGGCTGTCATGTGGCTGGAGGTGATGGCAGTGACACGGGCTGTCATGTGGCTGGAGGTGATGGCAGTGACACGGGCTGTCATGTGGCTGGAGGTGATTGCAGTGACACGGGCTGTCATGTGGCTGGAGGTGATGGCAGTGACACGGGCTGTCATGTGCTGGAGTGATGGCGTGCCACGGGCTGTCATGTGGCTGGAGGTGATGGCAGTGACTACGGGCTGTCATGTGGCTGGAGGTGATGGCAGTGACACGGGCTGTCATGTGGCTGGAGGTGATGGCAGTGACACGGGCTGTCATGTGGCTGGAGGTGATGGCAGTGACACGGGCTGTCATGTGGCTGGAGGTGATGGCAGTGACACGGGCTGTATGTGGCTGGAGGTGATGGATGGGGGTGAGTGGTGGATGAGGGGGGGACCCTTCATTGGTTATCGTCCGGGCTTTCTTGGCAGGGACAACCCTGTCATAGGCTTAAGGAGTGACCGGGGGGCATATGGTTTATTCGTACACGGGGTGCTTGGCATATCAAAACCTTCAATCTTTGGG